>OX465251.1:2287086-2353633 GCA_949987775.1 Aproaerema taeniolella | reverse complement strand
AAAAACCGGCCAAGAGCGTGTCGGGCCACGCGCATTGTAGGGTTCCGTAGCAGCATGGTTCAAATATGCAGCTGGCTTCTTAATTCTACAAGCATATTGTCATAGTTGATGTTAAAATCCCCAAATACTATACTTAGTATCATAAACAAATGTACCTATTAAAAAGTTTGGCCTAAATATAACAGAATGGAAGTGTTTAATGCGCGAGCGAAGCAGAGCGCGAAATTTTTTTTTTTTTGCGACTATTTTATTGTAAGGAATAATATAATAATATGAAGCTAAGCAGGTGTATATTTTTAATGTCATTTTCGTAATTAGCACCCAAAAATCCTATTAAACGACACCTGAAATGTCAATATGTTACAGCTTGGCTTTCGGCTCGTCTCACTTTTAGCGTGGAACCTTGTATGTCAACCATTTTGGATTAGGGTACACTTCGTTGTAAATGATACCCTCGTGAATTATTTCACATTTTTTTTCGTTATAAAAATTAATGTTTCCTAAACGGATTGCTGAATCGAAAAACGTTTGTAGTACACCCCTTCTATCTTTTAAAAAAGCTATCCTATGATAACGCACTCGATGATATCGGCTAGAAAAAAAACCATCGCCCATTCACGTTAATGGGAAACACACGAAAAAATTTTTTTTTCCCCCATTTTTATTTGTTAGATTTGTCACCACAATCAATAGGTATGTTATGACCATGCCAAATTTTAGCTCTGTACTATAAGGATCTAATATTAGTAAATAATATTCTTATTAATCCCAACTAAATTTGGCACTTGGTCGACTATTACTCGCAAACTTGAAGGGCTATCTTATGTGTGATAGTTTTTATTTTAATTTCGTTGTATATACTACCACCGTTGAATTGTTTTTACATTTTTAGAAACAACCGTTTTAGCTGGTAGAGAGGTAGACACTTGTGTTTGACAAAAATTTTTACTTTAAAAATTTATGTTTCGCAAACGGAGTGCTGAATCGAAAAACGTTGTTAGAAAACTCCTTCTGTCTTTTAAAAAGCTGTCCTATGACACCCCATTTTATGATATTGGCGAGAAAAAAAAAATCATCACCCTTTCACATCTATGGGAGACACCCGAAAAAAAACTATTCTGTCGGCGTAATTTATATGTATGACCTTGCCAAATTTCAGCTCTGTGCTACCAAGGGTTTCTTAGGAAACCTGCGGACAGACGGACATGGCGAAACTATAAGGGTTCGTAGATTACTACGGAACCCTAAAAACAAATGTATTATTAAAGAGTTTGTAATGTCGGAAATAATTTTTGTTTTGGTCTAAATACAACCGAATGTAAGTATAAAATTCGCGAGCGAAGCGAGCGCGAATTTTTTTTTTTGTTTTTTGTTTTTTTACGGCAATATTACTGTTAAAAATAATATCAATCTGCTGTTAAAATAATATTGATGCCATTTTCGTAATAAACACCCCCAAAAAACTATTTAACGACACCTAAAATGTCTATATGTTACAGTTTGGCTTTCGACCTCCCCTCACTTTTAGCGTGGAACCTTGTAAACATATTCTTATTAATTCCAAAAACGTTTGGTAGACTATTACTCGCAAACTTGAAGGGCCAACTTATGTGTGATAGTTTTTCTTTTAATTTCGTTGTATATTCTATAACCGTGAATTTTTTCACATTTTTAGAAACAACCGATTAGCTGGTAGTGTCCCCCCCGGAAACTTGTTTTTAACAAAAAATTTCACTTTAAAAATATTTTTTTCTCAAACGGAGTGCTGAATCGAAAAACGTTCTTAGTAAACCCCTTCTATATTTTAAAAATCTATCCTATGACATTCAATTCGATGGTATCGGCGAGAAAAAAAAATCCATCGCCCTTTCACGTGTATGGGAAACACCCGAAAAAAATATTTTTTTTTTCCAAAATTTTATATTTTAGATCTGTCGGCGCAATCAATATCTATGACCATGCCAAATTTCAGCTCTGTAGTACCAAGGATCTTATATTAGTAAATATATTCTTATTAATCCCAACAGTGTTTGGCACTTGGTCGACTATTACTCGCAAACTTGAAAGACCAAGTTATGTGTGTTAGTTTTCCTTTTAATTTCGTTATATATTCTACCAACGTGAATTTTTCCACATTTTTAGAAACAACCGTTTAGCAGGTAGAGGGAGGGGACACTTGTGTTTGACAAAAATTTTCACTTTAAAAATTTATATTTCGCAAACGGAGTGCTGAATCGAAAAACGTTCGTAGTAAACCCCTTATATCTTTTAATATGCTATCCTATGACACCCCACTCAAAAATATTGGCGAGAAAAAAAAAATTCATCACCCTTTCACGTCTATGGGAGACACCCGAAAAAAAATTTTTTTCTAAGATTTTATTCTACAGTTCTGTCGGCGTGATTCATAAGTATAATCATGCTAAGTTTCAGCTCTGTAGTACCAAGGGTTTCTTAGGAAACCCGCGGACAGACGGACAGACGGACAGACGGACATGGCGAAACTATAAGGGTTCGTAGATTACTACGGAACCCTAAAAATGGTCATAACAACTAGGACTATTAGTGAGATTTTCACAAGAAGTTGTGTCAATTCTATGGTTTTATTTAACGGTTGGCAGATTTTATGATATCTTTTTTAACTATGATGTACTACATATAGCGATAAGGAAACTGTTAGAAAGGGCAAATGGAAGAGGAAATAACGGAAACGTACATAGTCTGATTTCTCTAAAGACTAACTGTCATTAAACTCACCTGGAAGCGATTGCTGTTTTACGATAAGGTCACCTTTGTAAAATATTGTTCATAAGTTTTACTTCGTACCTACGCTTTATCCACTGAAGCAATAAATCTGAGATTAAGAAATAAACTCTACAAAAGGTTTGTACATATTTTTTACCAGAAATCTTTACAAAAATAATACTGCTTCTATTTCCGCGACCGTGACTCTTCATTGTTTAAGACCGTGAACTCATAAGGGAATAGGGAGGAATCCCATGGATTGATAAACTAAAGAGATGTGGCTACGCTGCAAATCTAAGAGCTTCGAAAGTTACAACCACAATCTCATCATGATGCGAATGCAATACTAAACCTCTAATTGAGATTCTATTAATCACGAGTTATTGCTGATATGCCTAAATTGAATTCCTTACATACATACATACGCTCTCGCCTGCAATCCCTTGCAGGGTAGGCAGAGAATCATTCCTTTCAACTTATTTTAAAACTACTAAGGTGATCATACTGAAAATAAGAACATATTATCTCTAATTTTTAGGGTTCCTTACCTAAAGGGCAAAAACGGGACCCTATTACTAAGGCTCCGCTGTCTGTCCGTCTGTCAGCAGGTTGTATCCCATGAACCGTGATAGTTAGACAGTTGAAATTTTCACTAATGATGTATTTTAGTTGCTGCTATAACAACAAACACTAAAAAGTAGAATAAATTAAATATTTAAGGCGGCTTCCATACAACAAACGTGATTATTTTGTCGCTTTTTAGAGATAATGGTTTTTACAGAGTCCGACTCGCACTCGACCGGTTTTATAGGTAATGGTACGAAACCCTTCGTGCGCGAGTCCGACTCGCACTTGGCCGATTTATTTTTTATAATTCGAACGGCACGGCACGTCACGGCAGAATTCGTATTACCATTGCCCCCTAATTTTCCCAGCTTCTAGGGGATCACTAGTGCATAGAAAGCAATGGTAATACAATTTTACGTTGCCGTTGTCGAATTATAAAAAGGCCTAATCCTCCCTGTAGTTTACACTCTCTGGGACCGCATTATATCCGCTGAAAGGGGACCCTGAGCTTTCTTTTCATAATGAAGTTGCTACCATTTTTATGTAGCAACTTCATTATGAAAAGCAATTGCTTTTATCTTTGTCCGTGTTGGTAGTTTTATTCTGGCTTTATATTGGTTATACAGAATACGTAATTAAAAAACCACTGAATATTGACTTCATTGTAAAACCTTCAACATTAGCGAATGGTTATCGAAGTAGGAAAGCAAAGTTTTTTTTATGAGATGGGTTAACTCTTGACCTCAATCTTGACCTTAAAGGTCAAAGATGAGGTCGACGATGGAGCGAGTTAACCCAGAAAATGCCTATAAAGGCACGACTGGTACTCCCACGCATCGACGAAACACAGCAAGCTATTTTGCGTCGGACTTCGGTAGGAGGGTGGTCGCGAACCAGACGGCCCTTTACAGAGCCTACCACACCGCATGAGACCATAGGACGACACCTAAGATTCAGAAAAAAATGAAGTGTCGTTTATGGATTACTAGGAGGCAGGTCTCATTTGTGTTTCTTTAGTCGCCTGTTACGATACCCACGGAAAGAGATGGGGTGGTGTTATTCTCAACTGATCACCACACAGCAATAAAGTGCGCTCCATGGTCACTCACTGCCCACACCGTTTGTCCCGCTTTTGGAGAATCTTCCGCCTGGATATAATCTCGCGTGGCCGATTTGGAAGTCCTTGAACAGGCTTCGAATCCAAGCTGGCCGAAGCAAAGATCAAATCAAAAAAAATCAAATCAAATCATTTATTTGCTGAATATGAGTACAAAGATAATCGCTGATTATCTTACTGATGGCTCAGACCTCCGGTGTGAGTGTAGTGAACCCGTCCAAGAAATGGAATACCTGATCTCATGCCCTTCGTGCCCTACCACCTGCACCGGATCTATTAGGCAGCAACCGACAGTGCAGAAAAAGTGGCAAAGTTTTTGGCCAAAAAAATTTGATTTGCTATCTACACGATAGAAGAAGAAGAATTGGGTCTAGGTTTATAATGGTGTAGAGTAGATGCAGGTTCCTAAGGCTAAAATAACAAATTCGTTAAGAGGGTGGTTTTTTAATCAAAATAGCAAAATTTCATCGCACGCAAATCGTCATCTGAAAAATCATTGAAAATTATTGCGAATTTATTAAATGTGATCCAATACTTTAGACTTTCGTGATTTCAACACTATTTAATACTAGCATTCCGCCCGGGACTTCGTTCCCGTAGGAATTCGGGAAAACTATGTAGCCTATATCAATTGGTAATAATGTAGCTTTCTAATGGTGAAAGAATTTTTCAAATCGGTCCAGTAGTTTCGGAGCCTATTCAATGCAAGCAAACAAACAATTAAATCTTCCTCTTTATAATACACTGGGCGTCAAAAATAAGTAGTACACTTTTCAAATTGCAATTACTCCTAAACTATAGTAGTTACACTTATGAAATAAAAAGCAGTTTATAGTAAACTTAACGAAGTTTATTAAAGTTATATTTTATTTGGCATGAATAAAGTTTCAAACTTAAAATTAAGATAAATACTAAAAAGTATCAATTTTTAACGATATGTCAACCACTTAATTTTCACGTTTTGGAACTTTTTCACAATTTAATAACTTGTGTTGCCGCCTCGGGCTCTAATTACAGCTTGGATCCGGTTTGGCATGCTGAACACTAAGTTTCGGAGGCGGTGTTGGGGAATATTTTCCCATTCTTCTATCAGCGCATGTTTTAGAGCCCTGAGTGTGGCCGGAGGTGGACTGCGCCTTCTGACTAGCCTCCCAAGCTCATCCCAGGCGTGTTCAATCGGGTTGAGATCTGGGCTTCTCGATGGCCAAGCCATCAAGTTGATGCCAACCTCCTGAATGTACTCTTGTACGTGGTGAGCAGTGTGTGGCCGGGCGTTATCATGCATTAGGATGGCTCCATCACCCATATTTATTCAATATGGCCCTGCATACTCGTTGAGGATCTCCGAGGCATATCTTTCACCAGTCAAAGTCCCATTTTCTATTACCACAAGCTCTGTGCGACTCTCTGAAGAGATACCAGCCCATACGTGTACAGAGCCCCCGCCATATTGGACTCTTTCCGAGATACAAGCTTGAATGTATCGCTCACCGGGTCGTCTGTAGACTCTCCGCCGTCCATCTGAAGTGTATAAAGAGAATCGAGACTCATCTGTGAATAAAACTCTAGCCCATTCTTCTTCGCCCCATTGTACGTGTTGACGGGCGTAGCGTAGTCTTGCTACGCGATGCTCTGTCTCAAGTTTGGGGCCATTTGCTGGTCTTAGAGGCTTCAGGTTAGCTTCAGCAAGTCTTCTTCTCACTGTACTCTCACTGATGTAGTCTGTTCGGGTCCGAAGAAGCTGTTGCTGAACCTCAACTGCATTAAGGTGTCGATTTCTTAACACAGTGGAAACAATAAAGCGATCTTCTCGGGTACTTGTGCACCTGGGTCTGCCATTACCTCGTCTCCTTAGATGGTTTCCAGTCTCTTCGTACCTTTGCTTTACTCGCTGAACCGTTCTTAAAGTTACACCCACCCTCCTTGCAGTACGACGCATACTGATGCCCACTTCGAGAAAAGCTAAGATTCTTGCACATTCTTCTGGTGAAAGAGGCATGATTAGTCAAATTTACTCTCTGAAGATACCTATGCTTTTCAATTACAATTGCTTTATCAGCAGCGAATGTGTCAAACACAAAAATCCTAAGTAAGACAACACCTTTCAACAGTTTAAAAAAAGTGTTTTTATTTATTCGTTTTTTTTAAAGTCAAGCATTATAAGTTCTTATAATGCATGAAGTTTTTATTGAATAAGATTAAATTTTCTTTTTAACCTTTTTTGTTTCAAAGGTCTAAGTTTTATAGTTTGGGAGAAATCGCAATTTTAAAACTGTACTACTTATTTTTGACGCCCAGTGTATTAGTATAGACATAGATGTTTTATCAATTTATAAAAATTCTCGTATATCTACCCGTGACCATGGCACGTACAAACGTATCTTTGCGAATTTTGACCCGTGTTAGTATTAAATTAATTAAATGCGAACCAAATCTGACTAAAAGAAAAACTCGCCGTAAGAACTTAATATTTATGATTGCAAGCCTGATTCATCAACGCCCAGCCCAAACCCATGGACCTACAAAGCTAAAATTTCGCCCAAAAGTTTATTTATAACGTAGGCAAGGAATAACGGAAAATTTTACGAAATTCCCACGGGAACGAAGTACCGGACCACCTTTAGTGTGATATATTTCTCAAGGCCTAATATCTTCCTCATTAAGGCGACTACAGCACCTAAATTACGATTTTATGATGCGTAGATAAGTATGAAACACTGCATTAAATTGAAGAAAAAAAAATACTACGGTAATATTCAGGACATAAACTAGATAAGTAGTTTGCTGAAAACATGATTCAGCACTTTTGGTTCGATAGAAAAAGCTCACAAAGTCACCTCTAAATACCCAATATTGTGTATCTTTTAAGCTGTTAAAAACGATAGTAAAATGCACACAGGAACTTGAATTTGCTATCAAAATGTTTGTGATTGAATACTCTTGATAAGTAGTTAACGCATTTTTCAATTTAAGCTGTTACCTTTCCATAAATATCATTTTTCTAACTTTCGAACATGTTTTTACGCACGCGCGCTTTCATAGTCCGTAAACTTCGTGTATCGACACTGTTCGCACTGCCGGCCCAGGCCTGTTGAGAGAGAGACGGAGATGGCACTATACCTATGTGTGCTGCCTTTATCGGGTGCTGTAGTCGCCTTAAGTATATCAAATTAAAAGGCTTTGTTTCAAAAAATATTCTGACATTATCTCATCGTTAGAGCCAGACTTAAACAAAAGGATCCTGTTGACAGCTAATTAGAGCGAATTATAGATAATAGATGCACTGATTTGTCAGTATAAATCTCTTAGATAGGCTTTTCTTAAAATTAAGTCAGATAAAAAGCTAATTAGGTCTAGAAGAAACAGAATATTCTCGTCTTTTGTTTGTTTAGTTCGAGGGCTTTGTTGGTGTTGAGCATTACTCAGTCAAATGATAATTAGCGAAAGGTTGATGATTCTGAAGGACGGTTCTGGGTTCGAACCTTAATCTGAGAAAAAATATGCACAAAATGCAGATGTTTGTTTAAGGGGTGATATTTTTATTTGGGGTCCTACTATACAGGGTTATTTTTTAATCAGTACACAAATTTTTTGTACGTAAACTTTATGAAAATTTCACAGACCCGTATTTTTTTGTTTTATATCGTTTCGTATAAACATTTCAAGCTAGATCGTCTTAAGCATGAAAATAAATCAATTTTTTTGTATGAAAAAAAAAATTACTTCGTCCAATTGTCTTGAAACTTGGTAATAGTACTCTTCAACACAATTTGTGACACCCGTGTTTCTGCGTTTTACAAAATTCATCCTCTAAGACGTTAAAAAGGGGTATCAAAATCTGAAAATTTTGGAAAAAAAATGTTTTCCTTCTTATTTACGTTCTATCAACGTTACTGACACCGTAAGAAAAAATTGTGTACTGATTAAAAAGTAACCCTGTATTGTACCCCAGTTTAAAAGCCCTATGATACGAGGAGAACGTTATAATGGGACTTTGAGTGTCTGGTATATTTGTAAAAGTCGAGTCCTCAACCTTACTCCTATGCAAACTTGTGTGAAATTTGTTTAAAAGTGATAAGGAAGGGAAGTCCCTTTTTCTTGCCAAAGTATAAAATTCACACAGCCTCTGATCAATGACGGATATGTCTAGTTTTATCCGGATTTTGATGGAACTACCCGGGGCAACGACCGGCAACCGCGTCCCGAAGGATTTGTCAACAAATTGAATTGGGAATCGTCAGTTGGTAAGGTTTTGTTTTCAGGAATAAATGCCGAAGTTTCAGCTTGGAAGTTTTTTTAAAAAATAATAATAGGCCCATAGATAAATGCCTAGACTAATATACATATGAAATACTAACATTCCGCCCGGGACTTCGTTCCCGTTGGAACGCAGGCAGAGAATTCCATTTATCAGAGGTGCGTAATGTGAAAAATAAAGAGAAGCGCTTATTAAGTTCTGCACTCTAAGTAACTCTCCAAGGTACTGTACTGCGTCCACGGCTGAACACAGTTGTTGATTGATATGCACGGAAAAGAGTTTTTCATGAAAACAATAAAACATCGCGGAACATACATGGTAGATAATGTATGTTCCTACATGGGGGTGTTTCGGATGCTCCAAGCTCTAAGGGGTGTTCTACCTCAGGACTTCCGATTGACACAATTTTTTGGGACACCCTGTATATATAATTATATATATAATTAATACTATGTTAACAAACTAAACTTTCAGTGATTTCAGCAGTGCCTGTATATATGATTCAAGCTGACTTCTTCATTCTTATATTATGTATTTATATATCTATTATAGTTATGTATATTCATATTGTATGTATTTATATTTATTATAATTACTTTATGTAAGTACAAGTATGCATTTGATTATATATTTAGTAGGTATTACAGTTATTTTCCTTTGTTCTTAGTGTAGTTTCATAGTTATTAAAGTATTTTCATATATTTGTGATATGCACCTACCACGTACATCTCCCAATCACCCTAAGGTAGACTGGTAGATAATGCCATTAGGCATTAAGTCTGCCCATGTACCTTTTGTGCATTAAGTTAAATAAATAAATAAAAATAAATAATGCCTCCCGCTTTTTGCGCCTACCCCGCGGCAAACACTTTATATTACGGTTTAAAATCTATGTGTTAGATCGTAGATTTAGCCGTGAGGATGTTATAGGGGCTTGAGGAAATCGCCAAAACTTCTCAACTTCCAAAAGGGTCCCAAATTCAAAAAGATTGAAGAACGCTGTACTAAACGATTGTCATGCAAGTGACGTTTGCGGCAAACTATAAAAAGGCAGTTATCACTATTTTTACACCCCAGCGGTCAATTTCAAAGATTCCTCAGAAAAGAGGCCAAGTCAATGACCTATTGTCATCTACAGGCCTCTATGGGAAAATAAAAATCCTGATCGTTTGTGCTATTTCCAAATAGTAGTAAAAGTCTAAAAGATTTATTTGGAATGAATGAAATATTGGAGCTTCTGGCTAAGGTCTGGGAGAGATTCCATTATCTAATTGAGTGAGGTATTATACTGGCGATTAATTGACTATATTTTAGTGTCAGCTTAGCTTAGTGGTAATCGAGTAATAGGCTTCTTTTAGGAAATTCATGCTGTTTTTTTTAGTTTGTCAGTCTGAAATACAGACTGAAAAAAATCGCTGAGCCCAGGCCTTTTTACTCACTGCAGCATCCATACGCAAATTAAACTGTTTATATTGTATGTATTTTTGTTAATTTTAAATGTGTGTTTTTTATGTCATTTGTGATCGTCTAAATGTTTTTATCGGTGTGTGCTGCATAGTAAAATAAACGTTTTATTATTATTATTATTAAGATAGAATAAAAATAATTTGTTGCTTCCAAATCATACACATACTCGTAGTTACAAAAAAAGGCAAACAAAAGAAAAATAGCAAAATCAAAATTTACTACGAGTATACCTACTTAACATAATGTACCCTAATCTAGATTGCGGATCACTATAAGCATGCCGCAGTGAATCAAAAGGCCAAACACTGATTTTCAGTTATAACCTGAGGAGAGTTGATCTTTGTTTATGAATTTTTACCTAAGTCCGACATCTAACACATTCTAAACGTTTCTAAACTACGTCATAATGAAATTTAAAAAATCAATCTAATACATCTTCCTGATAAATCCAGACTTTGTTTGATGTCACACAATGCGGCTAATGGATTTCTGTTTGTTTGTTAGATGGTTAAACATTTAAACATTCGCTGTTTTCGTCTTTTTGATGAATTTTTCACTTTCAGAGAGAGTAGTATGCCTTTTGTTGGTAAGTAAATAAATATTTAAAGACGAGTCATCACATTACTCTTAGCGCTAAAATGGGAATTTTGCGCCTTCTAATTTTTAACCGACTTCAAAAAAGGAGCAATTCGACTGTATTGTCTGTTTTTTTTTCCTTTTTAACGCAATTTTTCCGCCAATTATAAATTAAATGTGATGATTCTTTTAAATGGTAGGTAATACTTCAGAGGTGGTCCCATACATTTATATCGAAATTGGGTAAAATTACCCCCATACCTACCTATAGTACTAATGCTCTAGATTCCATCATTCTTACGCTTCACCTTGACCAAATAAAACGAATTAATAAAACTGTCGGTCACCACAATTCATCTTGTTGTACAAAAACGCCTGTCACGCCCAGTGAAATTAATTTGGTAAAGTCGAGTTAAGCTTGACAATTTTAGCTACTTCGAGTTTTGTATGGTTCTTATATGTATTACTAGCAATCCGCCCGGGACTTCGTTCCTGTGGGAATTTGGGAAAATTATATAGCCAATGATACTCCAGGATATTGAAGCATTCTAAAGTCGAAATAATTTTTCAAATCGGTCCAGTAGTTTTGTAATTTATTTTATTCGTTACATACAAAAATACAAGTCTTTCCTGTTTGTAATATTACCTATATTAGTGTAGAAAAGTGAAATAACACTTTGACTGTACAGCAGTAGCATGCCCTTGGGACTATTTACAAGTTTGCGTGTGATTTACTAAGTTATTTCAGCAGGCCGAGTACGATAGTGACAGCGCCGCGACAACACCGCGGTCCTATGTCAACATAACAACGCCATAGGGCGAGCAAGCCTTTGCGCGGGACTCTCACGCAATCAAAGTGAAGTTTCAGCGTGAGCCGAGCGCGATTTTGTCGTTATCGTGCTAGAGCTGCTGGTATAAACTCCTGCAGTTTAAAATATATTTCCATATACCTTGTCTTAATCAGCCAATCTGCCAATGTAACTCTAAATTTAAAATAAAACTGACCATGTGCGAGTCGGACTCGCGCACGAAGGGTTCCGTACCATTACCTATAAAACCGGCCAAGTGCGTGTCGGACTCTATAAAAACCATTATCTCTATAAAAGCGGCAAAAAATCACGTTTGTTGTATGGGAGCCCCCTTTAATATTTAATTTATTCTACTTTTTAGCATTTGTTGTTATAGCAGCAAGCGAAATACATCATCTGTGAAAATTTCAACTGTCTGACTATACAGCCTCGGACAGACTCATCTATAAAAACGAGCAAAAAATTACGTTTTTTGTATGGAAGCCCATTTAAATATTTATTTTATTCTGGTTTTTAGTATTTGTTGTTATAGGGCCAATAGAAAAACATCATCTGCGAAAATTTCAACTGTCTAACTATCACGATTCATGAGATACAGACGGACGGACGGACGGACAGCGGAGCCTTAGTAATAGGGTCCCGTTTTTCCCTTTGGGTACGGAACCCTAAAAAAATGTGTGACCCCCGGCATTCGATTGCTTATAAGTTTTAAACGACTGAAACAATTTTGATCAAATATAGTTAAAAACTATCTCGATATTGAAATAGGTCAACTCGTTTAAGAGCTACAATGCCACAGACAAACACACATACACAGACACATACAAACACACATACACAGACAAAATCTGGAAAACGGGACACTTTTCAAGGGAGAGGAGGGGTGAAGCAGGATTCGGGGGGGGGAGAGTTGTATGTTATAACGTACTCGCCTAATAGGTAAAACCCAATAGCAATAAAACTTAATTATAAATTGTGCCGCTTTGCCCATACATTGAAATCTAGAATGAATAGACTATAGATGCACACGTCAAACTATAACACCCTTAAAAGGGTTTAAAAGGCAGTTGCAGCTGAAAACCAGCGTCATGGCTCTGCGGGGCAATCGCGCTAAGATAAGTGGATTGAGTCGCAATTGAAACACAGCCGGGGGGCTACCTCCTAAGCGAACTGGGTAAACGAATGGAACGTTGGCGATTGCTTAATTATAAGGAGACCTTGATTAACGACATGAACCAAACACAGCAATGTACATCACTCCATTCGTTCAATCAGCATCTTCAGCTTCGCTTAGGTGGTAGCCTCCCAGCTGCGTTTTAGTTGCGATTAAATCCAGTTTTTTAGCCCGATTTCCCTGCAGGCTATCAACCTTTTATAATCCTTTACACGCACACGAAACAAAGTTGAAAAAAAACGGTATGATGTATAGTTCTTCTTTAAAAAGCCAATTTTTCAAGAAACAAAGTCTTTGCATATGAACGACCTTGAACCAGACATTGACAAAAACTCTTGCACGAAGACTTACATGGGTGACAGCGAGTCATCAATCATAATATCGGAAATCGATGTAACGGCACACTGTGCTGTAATGCGGGGTATTTGACGGGGTAAATGGTCTGGAAATAAATTGTTAACTTTTTCATATACTGTAAGACTGAGGAAGACGAAAATGAACAGTAAGCAAAAGATATAGCAGTTTTTCGAGCAATGTATTTTATTTTTCTTTCGCTAGTTGTGGAGTTGTTTTGCCCAGCTAAAAAAAATATTTTCTATAAATATCAATAAACTAGTTTTAAAATGCGAGAGAGGACTTTTTGTCACATTCTTTTAGCAATAAAGAAAATTAGAAGCTATAAAATGTATAGCATTGATAGACACAATAGAAAATTCATGTCGAAGGTCATGTTAAAACCATACATTTCAGAATTATCGATCTTAGTAATCGCTAATAGAATTTCTAGGCCTTATCACTATCAAAATGTACTTAATTAAAAGTTTCCGCAAAATAACAATGAAAATTTAAAAATACATTGGATAAACTTCTTGAAATATAAATAAAATAAAAAACTTTGTATATGCCAAAACTTCATTAAATTAACTAACAATGTTTACTCTAAACTACAAGATATAAATCTTTAACTTAAAACATTTTCAGGACTGATAAATGAGTTCAAACTCGAAACTATTCAAAGTTTGTTGTTTCAACAGAAATATTTATTGTAGAAACTCGTAGGAAAATGATTTGTTATTATTTTTAGTGCCATTATAAGAAAAGCCTTTTTAAAAATTAAAAATTGTTATAATCTGTAGTTATGAGTTGAAAGTTTCTTTATCTTTAGCGATGCTTTTGCGGACGTTTACAATGTGATTTTTGTTTTATTTATGTTATTATTTTTTATTTCTGGTACTGGCAGAATATCAGCGCTACAGCCTCGCCGCTGTAGCAAATGCTGAGCCAGCGCCTTTTTGGGTGGCTCTGATATAATTGTTGTGTTTTATTTTAAGTTAGATTTAAGAAAAAAGCCTGTGTCTCCCAATATCTTTAAAGTGCGAGTGAATAGGCTTCTTCTGGGTGAGCTCGCTACATCCTCGACCACATCTTTGCCCTAAGCTAGATTGTGGTCAAGAGCGAATCCATTTTTAATAAAAAAAATAAAAAAATAAAAAGTTTCATTCATTAAAGTTTTAACTTAGCAGTGTTGAAAATTGTGAAAGCCCACTAAGATGGTACGGGCGATAATTATTTTCATATTTTGGCAAAAAAAATTCAGTTTCGTGGGCAACAGCTCGAGTACGATGCTGATGCTGATAGCGGTCCTATGTCAAAATGTCAGCATTGACAACGCCAGAAGGCGAGCAAACCTTTGCGCGGGGCCCTCGCGCAATCAAAGTGAAGTTTCAGCGTCAGCCGAGTCGCGCGGCGCGGGAGTTTGTCGCCATCATGCTAAAGCTGCTGATTCAATTTTCGTTAACTAAGTTATAATCTCCCAATAGATAGCTCAAGGAGATTGGTGAATTTAGGTTTTATTTACATTTAATAATTTCTGTAGCTTCCTGCGTTTCTATTTAATTTTGGCATCTCAATCTCCATTGCTGTCAATAATGTATTTGAAAATAAAATTGATAAGTCTAGACTTGTTATTTTTTACGCAGTTTACACTTTACATGAACGTATAATCGATTCGCGTCTGAAACTCCGTTTTGAATAATTGTTAAATAAAAGTTGGCATTATTTGTCAATTAAACATCGTAAATACATAACAAGTAATTGGAAATATCGGTGCAATATTGAAAAATCGGCCAAGTACGAGTTGGCCTCGCGCACGAAGGGTTCCGTACCGTTATCTCTATAAAAACGGCAAAAAATAACGTTTGTTGTATTTTTTAGTATTTGTTATTATAGCGGCAATAGAAATACATCATCTGTGAAAATTTTCGACCGTCTAACTATCACGTTTCATGAGATACAGCCTCGGACTCGGATAGACCCATCTATAAAAACCAGAAAAAAAACACTTTTTTTGTATGGGAGCCCCTTTAAATAAATATTTTATTCTGGTTTTTTGTATATGTTGATATAGGGCCATTAGAAATAAATCATCTGTGAAGATTTCAACTCTTTAACTATCACGGTTCATGAAATACAGTCTGGTGACAGACGGACGAACGGACGGACGGACAGCGGAGCCTTAGTAATAGGGTCCCGTTTTTACCTTTGGGTACGGAACCCTCAAAACGATTTCAAAAACTTCTGGTTTATTCAAGAACAAATATTGAACATAACAAATAGAAAACTTAGAAAAACAGTAGATCAAACAAACATTATTCATTTATTCATAGGCTGACTTACAAAAAACACTTCCTTTTGATACGGAGTTAACCCCTCTAAACGAGTAATAAAAGTGTTTTGACAAAGAAAACTTGAGACTATCGCGTACTTTACTTTCAGAGTTAATGAGTCAAGAAAAAATATTTAAATCATGGATATAAGGAGTAAGGATAAAAAAGGGAAAATTATCATCCTATCTACCTATATTAAGTAGTAGTTTTTTCCTTTTAAGAAGCTACTGTAGCTATATCCTTACTAATATTATAAATGCGAAAGTAACTCTGTCTGTCTGTCTATCCGCCTTTCACGCCTAAATTACTGAACAGATTTTGATGAAATTTGGTACAGAGATAGACTAGAGCCCGGGAAAGGACATAGGCTACATTTTATCCCAAAGTTGGGCGTGATATAACCTGTAGTCCACGCGGGCGGAGCCGCTAGAAAGCGAGTATGTAATATAAAAAAATTCCCGTGTAAAATGTATGTTTGCAATATAATACGTTACTATTCATGTAACTTAATTGACAGTATTTAAAAACTTGCAACGCGACAAAAAACTGTAAATATTCGGCCTGAGAAACATGGTCTTATGACAAAATCACATGCACCCATCATAAGAACGTCGTCGTAGGAGACATTTAAAAAAAAGTAATTATATTGTCGCATTTCATAACTACATGAAAGGTTCAGATATTAAGTCAATTAAAATTAAAAGTAAGAAAATGTATACGATTGACTTAGAAAGAGCGACCCTCGGAGTTTCTTACCTATTCTTCTCCTGAGGAAGACTGCACCTTTGCGAATAGGGGCAAAGTCAAAAGTGCTAATGTACTTAATTCATAATATTGACGTGTTCAAGTATCATTTTATATGTTCAATGAAATAAACACTTTTGACTTTTGACTTTTGGTTAATAGGGCTGAAATTTTTATCGAAAGCACCTTTCTACATTCTAAGTTAAACCTATTTATTAGAAAACGGCAATGTTCTTAGAAAATTCATTTAACAAAGTAATAACTTATTTGAACCGAATAATAATTTGTAACAATTTTACTGAACCGAAACTCTTGAAGCTTTTCAGTATATTTTTTAGGCCTTCGTAGGATTTATTTTATAAAATTTGCGAATTGGCGATTCCCAGGAAAATTGCTAAATCAGCTGCGGCACCCAGAGCTGGAAAAGCTTTTCGGAAAAGGGTTTTTGGCAAATTAAGGTCCATTTTTCTGAGGACATTACTAAAATGTGGAATTTTCGTATTTGTGTGCAGAGTGGTCGGCACACCTAAAAGCGAATATAATACCATTTATTTCTATCCATCTATACAATCACCCTACAATCCCATTTGTTTCCATCTGTTAAATCGGTGTCAAATAATCTTGTAAAGCCGTGGGTATAAATGTGATTACTAATCGGTTCGGCGCAAAAAAAACATGTCTCGTGAAACAATAGCTCCCGTGAGCTCTTATTTTGTTTTTGAAGTGAAAACTTCTTTAGCGGCGTTGAGCACTTAGGCCCGTGTTCATCAATAATATAACCAACGGTTAAACCGCGGTTAGAAGCTAATCAGACAAAATGTCAAAAAAAATGTATGTAAATGACGTTGTCAAATCTCTGGTTATCTGCTAATCGTTGGTTAAGTTTTTGGTGAACACTGGCCTAAGTATGGGGAAAAAATGTTAACACGTGACCCTGATCGAAAATGCGTAGGATAGGGTTGCCACCTTTTTTGAAGTGAAAACTTCTTTAGCAGCGTTGTGTACTTTGAAGTATGGGTGGAAAACCGGACGGATGGCAGCCCTATGGTAAAATTATCTCTGTGACAGATGTCAACGATTATTCCCACATAGTGCGCAAATACCGATAGACTATTTTACTGAATGTAGACAGTTTGGTCGAGTGGTAAAGTTGCCTGCCGGATTGTAAGCAAACAGGTCGAGGGTTCGAATTCTGAGACAATAACGGACTCTTTTTGTGTATTTTGTTTTATTTCCATATTAATGCACAACGTTAATGTTCATGTTTTCACTTCTGCAACCCGTTGCTTTTTTTACTTGTAACTTTATTACTAGGTGCCGTTGTTGTAATTAGGTTGAACTAAAAACTGTTTTAAAACTTATTCACTCAGTAACATTGATTTTGTAAGTGACCCGTTAGTATTGTTGATCAAAGAATTATGTAACCACTTTGGAGCCATCTATAAATTACGGCACACGAATTTCATGATTTTTTTACCCCTCCCCCCCTCCTTGTCACAGCTGGTCACATTTGTAAGACTCCCCCTCCTCCCTAGCGTGACGTCACATATTTTGCATATTTTCCATTTTTTGACATTTTCTAATAAAATCAGTACAGAGTTGTTATTTTTTTTGGGAACTCAAAATTCATTGTCTCAACCAAAGTAAAATCGTAAAGAGTGTTTGGGACTGAGGGAGTTAAGTTTGTCGTTAATAATTAACACGTTTTGATACTCATAACCCATTTTGAAATGTGACGTCACGAAACTTATGACCCCTCCCACCCCCTTGTCACACAATGTCACACTTTGTCGACCCCCTCCTCTCCCCTTAACGTGTGACGTAATTTATGGATGGTCCCTTTTTACTTGGATGAAAATAATCTCAAATCATAGTAGGTAATCTAACGTGCGTCGATAGAGCTCTCGTATCACTAAAATAAGAAATTCGCAAGAAAAACTAGGCGAAAAGTCCAGCAAATAACATACATCAAAACAAATACCCCAACTTCTTATCGTAATTTCTCGGTCATGACACAGAGCAAATTATATGCGGGAATCCCTCGGTTCCCCCTTTTCCATGCATCCTTTGGGTTCCTCCATTGCCAAGGGGAAGGACGTTGACCTTGTTCGCCCTTGACTAGGCGTTTGAGCACCAACAGGTTTTACGACAGATTTTATTGCGCGTCCCGGACAATCCTTGTGAACGCGTCGACGATTCCCGAAATGGAGAAATGGGACTGGGAATTTGATGAGATATATGGTGGTGATAAGATTGTCTTGTTGGTGAAGTGTTGGAAATAGGACATATGTTCTCGGGTCTAGGTGTAATTGTGTTTTTCAACACATTTGCTCATAAATTGGGTCTTATATCATTGTTTTAAGGTTCATAATGATAAGTATTAGGTACCCAGCCCGTGAGTAATAAAAATAAAGCACTAGTACGTAATGTTTTTTTTTCTAAATTTCAGCAAAGAGATCAGATCTTATTTTATATTTAAAATTAAGTGTAAACATTAAACTATGTGTAAATAAAAATATAATTCCACAAAATCATTTAAATTTAACAGCAAAGTATCATTTATTTATGCTAAAACGTGAAAATATATAGTTAAGTATTTTTTTATTATTTGGCTGTATCGAAATGTGAATCTCATTTTGCGAGCGAAAAAAGAAATCGCGCCTCTTTTCAGATGGTTTCTCTTGGTTTTCACAAACGGCATTTGTATTCATCAGATTGTTATTATTGTCAGAAATACAACACAAAAAATGTCTTCTTCAAGTGAGAACAGGAAACCTACGTGGGTACACCGCCAGAAATACTTTCCGAGGCGCAACATGCAAGTGATAGCTTGTTGCCGTCAATATCAAAGGAAAGTTTTTATTTCCCCTCGCAAATGTGTTGACAAACGTCGTATGACACGCGTGCGCATTGGATATTACATTCTCGGCTCCATTGAGCCCTCGCCTTCGGGCGTCAAACTTTATAACACCCCTCTTTTTTTTCAGGGGTTAAAAAGTACTGAAAAGCCCTTTGTATGCCATTGCCGATTTATCTAAAAATGTTGCCGTGTGGTGACCGGTTGAAAATAACACCACCCCATTTCTTGCCGTGGGTGTCGTAAAAGGCGACTTAGGAAACACAAATGAAACCTGCCTCCTACTTGAGTTCTCAATTTGTTCTGAATCTGAGGTGTCGTCCTATGGTCTCATGCGGTGTGGTAGGCTCTGTGAAGGGCCGACTGGTTCGCGACCACCCTCCTGCCGAAGTCCAACGCCAAACAGCTTGCTGTGTTCCGTCGGTGCGTAGGAGTACCTGTGTCTTATAGGCATTTTCTGGGTTAACTCGCCCCATCGTCGACCTCATCTATGACCTTGGTCAAGATTGTGGTCAAGAGTTAACCCATTTTATAATAAATAAATAAATAATAGTTTAAAAAAACTTTAAAAAAACACGCTTTTATTGCTAACCGAACTATTGAATGTTAAAAAAATGTGCTTGACGTATTGAATGTTAAAATTATTCTATTGACAACAATCTATGATGAGAGAGTTATGAAAATATTGTTAAATGCACCCCACGCTTTTTACTCTGAATTGAATTATCCTGATTGTAATTAAAAATTATTTTCTACTTTTTAGTTCGGTTAGCAATAAAAGCGTGTTTTTTTAGTTTTTAAAACTATTATTTATTTTCCATTTTTTAGTCCGCGAAGAGATTTATTAATCCTGACGATCCTAATCAGGATAATGGAATTTTTTTAGGGTTATTGCATTGTCATCGGCCCTTAACACGTGTGCAAAGTTTTAAGTTGATCAGACGTCTAGAAACCAGTGAAAATTAGGCTCAAAGATTCCGTTACATACATACATACAACCCGAGCTAATAAAAGCGTGTTAAAAAAAAAATAGAAAAAATCTTCAGCTCACTCCACCAAGTGCAACACAGCTTCAAGTAAAGAGGATTACAGGACGACACCAAAACAAGTTTTCAATAAATAAGACGTGCTTAGTTCAGTAGGCGGTGGACTGTACCTATAATACAGCTTTTTGTGGGTGTATGAAGGTTTATTACCGGCTTACAGTGAATTGGGTGCTTAACTGCTTATGTCCATGTTTTTGACTAGTCGACAGCCGTGGCTTGGTTCTTGAGTTGGTGTTCATAGGACTATTTTAAACTCACGTCAAAAAAGGAGAAGGTTCTAAATTCGTGTTCTTATAGGACTATTTAGCCAACGTCCAAAAAAAGAGGAGATTCTCAATGTTTTTATTTTTTAATTTTTTAAAAGTTTATATTACGCGCTAACTCCGCCAATCGTCGCTCGATTTTCAAAATTCTTTTTTTGTATAGAGGTGGTCCTTCATAAATTTGTTCAAAATTGCTTTTTAAAAAATTCAATAAAAACAGAAAAAAAACATACACATACATTTAGAGGTAGATGACATTTTGGTTTGTATGTCGGTTGATTTTACGTTTTTAACGTGGAAAGTTATTTATCATCATAAATATTTTCGAAATTTTTACAAAACCACGTTTTTACTCAAATAAAGTTACTTATTCAAAATTTTAAAACGTGGTAAGCTTATTTCAAAATTTTATAAAAACTCTAATAAGATTCAAGATTAATTTTCCAAAAGCTGCAAATATTACTTTGGGTGATAGTTGTATAAGTAAATTATTTTGTAGCGTGAAATCCTAAAATTATTATCCAACGACGAGGATCGAGCTCGAAGTTTCATAGAAAATATTAAGAGAGTCTACCAAATCTCGGAGGAGCGAGAAAATCTATTTAAGGTTGAATCTCATAATTTTCTAGCATTAATCAACTCTAAGTCGGATTTTCGCATAAAAATCTGAACAAAATTACAGTGCAATGAACTTTGGGGTATTTACGAGTCAGCGTTTTTACAACCCTATAAAGATCTTGCTCATTTCCTACAATTAGGCGAAAATGTTTCGCGGCCCTGCGGTGCAAGCTTAGCGTTATGAGGTTACGACCAATAAGTTGACTTGATTAATTTTCAGGCCCAAATGTTTACTAGCCCTGTGTAAGCTGGATCAAAGATGTTTTATTGGAAAAATTTCAATAAATTATTGAAAAAATATGCCTGTTTTTTGGAAACAATTTAGAATGGAGTTTTCACATAGGACTTAAAATCCATGAATTAAAAAAAATACCACTTAAAGACTGTAAAGAAGAAGCTTTATAAGGTTACTAGCATTTCACCCGGGACTTCATTCCCGTAGGGATTCAGGAAAATTGTGTAGCCTGTGTTGCTCAGGGATAATCTAGCATTCTAATGGTGAAATAATTTTTGAAATCGGTCCAGTAGTTTCGGAGCCTATTCAATGCAAACAATCAAACAATCAAATCTTTCCTCTTTATAATATTAGTGTAGACTAGCTTTCGGCCTGCGACTCCGCCCACGTGGACTACAGGTTATATCGTGCCCAGCTGTGGGATAAAATGTAGCCTATGTCCTTTTAAGAGGTCCAATCTATGTCTATACCAAATTTCATCAAAACAGTTCAGTAGTTTAGGTGTGAAAGCGAAACAGAAAGCGTGAGCGTAACGGCTCCGCCCGCGTAGGCTACAGGTTGTATCATGCCCAGCTATGAGATAAAATGTAGTATATGTCCTTTTCCAAGGTTTAATCTATCTCTGTACCAAATTTCATCAAAATCGGTTCAGTAGTTTAGGCGTAAAAGGGTAACAGACAGAGTTACTTTCGCATTTATAATATCAGTAGGGATCATGTAATTATTTACCATAAGAAAGGGCACCATGCTAAGTTGGAACCATTTTTGTCACTGCAATGCAAATTGATTCTTAAGTTTATAATAAACTTCTCATATTAAGCTTGTTTAATTTTTGTGCTGAATAAACAAAAATAAACGTTTAAATTAAATGAAATGAAATATTCTTTATTTGCAATAAATGTGGTACAGTACATTGGTGGTATATGATAGGCAGATTCACTCATTTAAACCATTTGAATGGTATGCAAAAGGGTTACATTAAGAATGCAGTAGTAAAATTAAAATACTATTTGGAATACATATGTCAAGGCAGGCAAAAGAACCAAAATGTCAACTAGCAGTCATATAGAAGCTTAATTTTGCTACCAATAGCTGAGTACTTTAAAATATAATTGGAAATTTCTGCGGCGCAAGATCAGAAACCAAGAAAATATAAAAAATATACGTACCTTATGAGATCTTTATGTATTTGGCCTCTATTTCTTATAAAAACCCAGTGAAATGACTTTTTGCTGTAAACAGTCTCATTTATTTATTTATTTTATTTATTTTACTTTATTGCAAACTTCACAGTATACAGCCAATCAACAAGTTAAACATATTATAAACTGTAGATTTAGATTAACGGATAGCATAGATAAGTAGAAACATCTCATAAAGTAAAGGAGATGTTTCTGTGCTGCTGGCGAAAGGTTTACAACAACAAATCACTATTCTACACATGATATTATATAACCACCCTTAAAATAATAATGTGTTGGTTAATATTGTGGTTTTTAGGGTTCCATACCCAAAGGGAAAAAACGGGACCGTATTACTAAGACTCCGCTGTCCGTCCATCCGTCCGTCTGTCACCAGGCTATATCTCATGAACGGTGATAGTTAGTCAGTTCAAATTTTCACAGATGATGTATTTCTACGGGCGCTGTAATAACAAATACCAAAAACCAGAATAAATAACTAAATAAACGCTACACACTCAAAGGCCCACGGTTTTCCCTTGTGTCGTGGGTCCCTTGGAACACACATAAAGACAAACACAAACACCCATGACCCGAGAACAAACATCTGCTTTTTACACAAATGTTTGCCCCGACTGGGGATCGAACCCAGGATCCGCCGATCAAGAGGTAGCGTCACTACCACTCGACCAAACCAGCCGTCAAAATAAATATACAAAAAACGTGATTTTTTTTGCTCGTTTTTATAGATAAGTCTGTCCGAGGCTGTATAGTTAAACAGTTGAAATTTTCACAGATGATGTATTTTGGTTGCTGCTATAACAAAAAATACTAAAAAGTAGAAAAAAAAAAATTAAGGAGGCTCCCATACAACAAACGTGATTTTTTTGCAGGTTTTATAGAGATAATGGTTTTTATAGAGTCCGACTCGCATTTGGCCAGTTTTATAGGTAATGGTACGGAACCTTTCGTGCGCGAGTCCAACTCGCACTAAAAAAAATAAAGTACACGATCTCAAAAGTATGTTTACTGAAATTATCAACAAATCTAAATATCTATTTCAGTAAGTAATAACTTGGCAAGTGTATACAGCAGCCCCATTATTACAAAACTTGGCAAATTGATACCAAAGTCGAGTGCAGACTACAGAACAAGTTGGGATGTCGCCAAGAGAAGGTATTTCAAGTTAATACATTGGGTTTGGTTAAGACCAAACAAGAATGCAAGAATTTTATTCTTCTTCTTATCGTGTAGGTATAGTCAAGTTCGCCACAACTTGGCTAACCCTGATGTAAGAGTTTTTATACCGCACAATGGCCTCTGACTTGGTTTTAACGACTGTAGTCAATCGACAACAGCCGGGACCGGCAGCTTAACGTGCCCTCCGAAGCACGGAAACGCTCGTGATAAATTGCCATTTTGGTCACCCATCAGGTTCCCTACCTCTTGAGTTGAGATCGGTTGAGATCAGCGAGATCGATCGGTTGGGCTGCGAGCGCTTCATTTTTATTGGATCTATATTTAGTCGCATAACAACTTTTTTCATAATTTAATTCGGCGTAACGATTTTACGCGTAATTTTATATAACCATAACAACTAAACGCATAAACATAACCTAACATAACCTTACCATTGACCGTTTTTTTTAATTTTTGTTTTTGTTTTTGTTTATGTGCCAATAATCACACTTATTTGTAAATTAGTTAAGTTGTGTAAGCTGACAAACTAATTTAGTTATAAACTAGCTATAATGCATGATAGTGTATATAAAAAAAAGAAAGAAACAACAAAAAAAACAATTAAAAAGAAAAAAAATACAAAAAAAACAAACAAAAAACAAACAAAAAACAAACAAAAAATAACAAAAACACAAAAACCAAACAAACAAAAAAAAACATTAAATTTAAGTAGATAAGTTTAGTTTTTAAGGAAACATGACAAGCTCATAATTACATGGAGCGATTTGTAAATACAACCACAAATAAACATTCAACAATTGTAAACTAAAAAAAGTACGGACCGGAGAGTCCACAGATTGTAATTTCGTTAAAAAAAACATTGACCGTTATGCTTAAAAATAATTTGCCAAAAAACGACTATGCAAAAGTCTCACAATGACAGTATTCATTATGCTACATTCATTATGTCAAAAGAAATAAGATACAAAAATTATGCGAAAAAAATGAACTTATCCCATTATTATTTAAAAAAAGACCAGCGCATTTTTATAATTTGTCTTTTGGTGTACTTAGATAGGTAGGTAAATCGGTAAGTATACTAGTTTTAACTTCGTGGTGGTTTTGGAAGAAATCGAAGTTTTTCTTCATCATGAAAAGTTCTAGAGTTTTTAGATTTTTATGAACCATTTTATATATTTAATCCTATTATTAAAAAAAACTAAAAAATAATTATTTATTTGACAAAATTAAGTAGTAAATAAAAATTTCTATTGTTTATTAGTAACTTTGTGGCCTAGCTATTGCACGCCGTAACGGTACAGGGACAAAAGCACATCATGCTATCCAAAACTGACAAATTTCTTGAATCGATTTTCAATATTATTTCCAAGCATTAGAGTTTACTATCCACTGGAAAAATTTGACAGTTTGTAGTAACTTGATGTGCCGTTGACTGTACTTTCGATACTCTATAAATACATTTTGTTTTATTTGATTTGTCATTTTAGTATCACCTGGTTTTCCAAATATAATAATAAAATTAATAATTAATTTTGTGGTGACTTCAATAAATAACCTTTTAGTTAATATTCTACAACTACTACCAAATAGTAAAAACAAAACGTATTATTTAACTGGAATATTATATAACACACTAGCTTTCCGCCCGCGGCTCCGCCCGCGTGGACTACAGGTTATATCGTGCCCAACTGTGGGATAAAATGTAGCCTATGTCCTTTACCAGGCTCTAATCTATCTCTGTACCAAAATTCATCAAAATCGGTTCAGCGGTTTAGGCGTGAAAAGGTAACAGACAGACAGACAGACAGACAGAGTTACTTTCGCATTTATAATATTAGTAGGGATGTGTCACAAAAATAGCTTATTTCCTCGATTTTGTACAAAGGGACTTCAATTTCAACCAAATTATTCTGTTATTCTGGCTGTCATATCTGAATAGGTTCTGTGGTTCCAAACATCCCTATTAAAGGAAGCAAGAACAAGAAAATTAAAACGGAGGAGTCTTGTAACGCTCACACAAATCACGCTGCGGATTTGGCGACCTCCCAGACCTATGAAAAAGTGTAAAATGCATTAAACTTCTGGTATTTTTTGCATTCTTGTGTGGTTAATAAAAATTACCTGTATACCTCCCTACTGATCTGTTTGAAGGCGGTGCCAAGCCAAATAAGTTTGATAGGCTATAATATTATAAATAGATGTTTGGATGTATGAATGTTTGTTACTCTTTCACGCTCAAATGGTTGCAATTTTGATAAAATTTTGTATGGAGGTAGCTGCATGACACCTTGGATTAACACATAGGCTAAATAATTTTCCCAAATTCCCACGAGAACAAAGACCCGGGCGGAAAGCTAATAGGCTATAAGTACGTACATCCGCCTTCGCACCCACCTCAAACAGATCAGTAGGTACGTAGCACACTAACATTCCTGTGTCTCCCAACTAAAGTTTCATACATTCATTCAAATGCTACGCCTTATTTTTGCTTTAGCAGCAGCTCGATATTATTATATTATGCCAAACAATAATATTATCGCAAAAAAAAATACAAGAAAAAAAAAATGAACTAAAAAAAAAAAAATTCGCTACTAGTATTAAAAAAAATTAATACTTCCATTTCATTATATTTATTTCTTTTTTTTTTCTTTCCGATATCATCGAATGAGATGTCATAGGATAGCTTTTTAAAAGATAGAAGAGGTTTACTAAGAACGTTTTTCAATTCAGCATTCCCTTTGCGAAAACTTCCTGTGTCTCCCAACTAAAGTTTCATACATTCATTCAAATGCTACGCCTTATTTTTCCCTTTTTTAAGTCTTTTTTTTTTTGTAAAAAGTATATTCCTTAGTCTTTTCCATCCTACTGTAAAGTAGGCCCTTCCCTCCCCATTTTTTCTTACTAGAAGTATACCTATGTGCTTTTGAAGTTTTAAATAAATATTGTACCTACAGCTGCCCTAGCATTAACAATGAAACTTCACTCTCATGTCAGTTAATTTCCAAGGAAAACATAACCTTAAAAATGTAGGTCGAAGGTTTCTTTTCTTTTGCATTCAACTGATGTTGGCCAGCATCTTAAATTACTTAAAGGACGTATATCCAAGTAAAAACGCAAGAGAAACGAAAATTCTCCAAATCTAAATAGGGTCTATTTTCCATGTGTTGATTCGGAAGTCTAACCTCTCATGAGAGAGAAGTCTCATCGCGTATGCTAGAGCTGCAGGAGAAAATATTCTTCTTACATCGTTAAAATGTATGAACCCTATAAAATACCTAATCTCGCAATTGAATATAGCCTCAATTGCTTCAAGTTTCCGACCTACATTTAAATTGCAAATTAAGATAAAATTTAACGATATTTATACATATAAAATACGTAATAATCGTCGAAATCACCGTATAATTTTGTTTGAAATTAAATATTACCATTTCCAAGTCTAACATAAGTTAGAAGATTTAGGATTTTTTTAAAAGATTGCGTTGCGGAGAGTAAATTAAAAAATGCCCGCAAACAATTCATCAAAGTCAATTTCTGTTCTTTATTACGTGTGCGTCAGAGTCTACATTTGGGCAACCGCTGATGTGGAAGCTGGAAAAATGTACCAAAATGTAAATTCTTTTCGTATATTATGCAAAAGAGACCACATTTTTCCGGCTTATTATCAAGTGCGGAGTTTTTATAAACCGTCATTTACATAAAGGTCCTTATATACAAACAGACGTCGCAAAAACGTTTCTTTTGAGTTAATTTCCGGTATTCTTTGATCTCGGTTAAAAGCAAATAAACATCAAATACTTTTTAAGCAGTTAGTTAGAAGCTAAGAAATGAAGCAGAAAATCGAAATCTTTATGCGATAAAATCGTAAAGGTATAAACATTATATTACGCATACTTGCGCTACATGTATAGCTGATATGGACGCGTTACAAAATTTTGTCATGTCCATTCGTACTGCCAAAGCTATAAACGCTACACACTCAAAGGCCCACACTAAGGTTTTCCCTTGTGTTGTGTGTCCCTTGAAACACACAAAAATGGACACGAACACCCATGACCCAAAAACAAACATCTGATTTTTACACAAATACAGGAAATCGAACCCAGGACCCGTCGATCAAGAACCAAACAGCTATGAGATAGAAAGAGAGGGTGAATCGAGATACATACGATAAAACGAGCTTGTTATATCCTCGACCACATCTTCGCCCCTGGGCTAGATTGTGGTCAAGATCATACCCATTTTCTATATAAAAAAATAACTGATGCTACAAGGAAAGCTATGCTGATGAAGGAAAGCTCATCAGAAGAAAAGCACCGACTCCAATACTTATGGAAAACCGATTTACCTGCACTGCCTTCAGAAAACCGTTCCCGCCTACTTGAAAACCGTTGTAGAGAATTGTTATTTCACGAATAGCGCACCAAGCGTAGACGATGACGACTGAGGTGACGATGTGGTCTGTACAGGTTTTTAAGCCGGGACAGTGACCACACTCACTTATTATTAAACCGTCTCGTGATTCTTGCACACGCGTGTGTGCAGGATTTGAATAGCATGCGTCGTAAACAAGCGCGCGACTGGTTAAAAGTAAAATACCTCAAAAACTTTTCTTACTAATACGTTTGAATAACCGTGGTACTGTCCACTGCGTCATTTTAGAGACAGTACAAGAGTACCAAGTTTACAAAACTCATAGAAAATGTTTGCTTGATAACTTTGGAACTAAAGGGGGGTGAGGTATGTCGTAAGGGGCGGGGGGTAACGGCTGTTTAAGAGTTTTCCTTTGTCACGCCGACGTGTGGACGATGTTCTGAAATCTGATGGTCTACGCATAGACAGGTCATTGGCCTGGCCTTGTCTCAACCTTGTATAGATGTTTTTTTAGTTATTAACAAAATCTGATATATTCATGCAGTGGAAGTAAAATATGTAACTAGGTATACGAATTGGTTATATTAGTATAAGGCTTTAAATGCTACGAGATGCTACAGAAACTCGTAGCAATTTACTACAGTTGTAGGTTTGGCGTTACAATAAAAGGTTTTCTTGTATATTTTTTATTTAGGCCCAGACCCCTCGGTGGGGACGTATATATAGGCTAATCCAAGAATTCACGAAAATTATTATGATATTAAAAATCCTTACCAACATTATAAACGCGAAAGTTTGTACGTATGAATGTTTATTACGTTTTCACGCTCAAACGGCTGGATCAATTTAGATAAAATTTGATATGAAGGTAGCTGATACCCTGAATGAACACATAGGCTACATAATTTTCCCAAATTCCCATAGGAACGAAGTCCTGGGCGGAAAGCTAGTATTAATAGACAGTACATTTCATTCTTAGTCCTGGCTTTTCGAATGTTGAAAAAATATTTCTCAAAACAATGAATTAAACTCAAATAAAGACAGAAAAAAGTCTAAAAAAGTTACTTATCGCTTGAAGAGTTATCTTTTAAAAGTCACCCATAAATGGGCGAAAGAATACCTCCCAAGTTCTTCTGCAGAGCCTCACTTAATATAACACAAAGTAAATGCGAATCGAATGAAGACAAATTGGTCATAAGTCTACGAATATTGGGCATAAATATAAAAATATGGCAGATCTAAACTCGATCGGCTTATAAACGATTTTGGGAAGGAGGTTGGCAAGGATCCAGGGTATTAATACCTTTAGAATTATGGGCGAGTGGGGTGTACGGCATTAAATACACCATAGATTTACCTTATCTATAGAAATTAAAATTTTGAGGGAATATTTCAATAAATTATCATAAAAAAACGAATAACAGAAAATAAAGGTAGAGATCCGGGGAAAGCTTCTGCTTAGCCGTGGAAAGATAGATAGATAAATATTTTATTGCATACTTATAAACAGAAAAAACATACAATACAAACCCTCAGCTGATAGCTCATTCCATTCATTTGTAAGGGTACAATTTGGTTTTTAACCGACTTCAAAAAAGGAGGAGGTTTTATGTTCGACTGTTTGTATTTTTTTATGTATAGGCACCGATTTCTCCGCCAATTATGGACTGATTTTCAAAATTCTTTTTTGTTCAAAAGAGTATGCTGTATGTCCCATATAAATTTTATCGAAAATGATTAAGCACTTTTAAAAAAATCAACAAAAAGAAAATACATTTTCGTTTGTGGTATCTGCTAATAGGCATTGTAGTCCGCAAAAAATACTAGTTATCTACTTTGTACGAACTGTTGTTGGGATTGAAGTCGGTGACTCATACGTTTTTAACGTGGAAAATTATAACACGTAACATACTGTAGCCATCATTTACAATACAAAACACAACTCCGATATTTCCTCTCTCTAATTCTTCCTTATGGTTTTCTGAAAGGAATCGCTGAAGAAGGAATCGCTGAAAGCGATAAGGCCGCCTTATTATATTTACACTGAATCTAGTTTATGTCCTTTTATTTCTGATGTGTGAACAATAAAGTATATTTTTTTTTGTTAAATTTGTTCAAAAGTAGTACAGCTGGGCTCTTAAAAAGTGCCAGGCTGTAACGGAAAAGTTCACAGGGATTATACCTACCTAAGTAAAATAAAATCCGTTCCCATTCCTACTGAGACTGAATCAAGTATTGTTCCATTTCAGTTATAAACTTCTAAGAACTATCAGGAACTATTAAGAGAACTCTAGAGAACTTATATAAATCTGTATTGAATCGTTGAAGAGTTGAACTGCACCGTATGAGATATCCCACTCGCGTTCCTATCGTGAAACTTCGAACAATAGAAGTATTGAACGTTGTTATAAGACTTGTGAGACATTAACTTTCAAAAAATATGTTGCTAAATTCTACGGGGCGTATGAAACCGTAAAAATAGATCCCAGGCCAGGTTTTTTTTTAGTCAGTCATTTCCTCTCGGGCGATAACTTGTAAAATGCTTCAGGTAGATTAATCATGAAGCTTTATGAACATCTGCCGCGGCTCGGTGGGTGGGTTAAGCAACGTTAGCCTCCCAATCACGTTGAAAAAATACATTTTATCTGTTCAGGTGGTGATATTGAGATCTATTCAATTTTCATATACTTGCTGACAACTACCTTGACCAGCAGCGCCACCACCAACCGAACGTGAACTGGAAATTCAGTTGGCGGTGGCGCCACCAGTCAAAACAGCCGTCATTAAAAGAATAGTTCTCAATTTCGCCACCTGAACGGATAAAATGACGACAGTCATACGAACATGTAATTTTTTATTATTTTTCAGTCAATTCCTCTCAACTGAAAATTTTTGTTGTTGCGACAAGGTAGGTACTTATTTTTACCTAAACATGAAAATCGCTAATAACTCTCTGTGAATATTCTCTTAGGGGTCTAAAATGTGTGACCGAATATTTGGAAGACCCCTAATCTCTATATCTACTATAGTAAACATAAAAGTCGGGTTTTGGCATTGTTACAAGCAAGTTAATATAGTATCCAATACTATACGTATCGACAAAGTATCTTGCGCTAGAAAATACTGCAGCAGAACTTATTTAAGACGCATAACGGCTTAACAGTATAAAATATGAGTGAAGTTAGATTGTACCAGACTCAAATGTACAGAACATATCTGAGCTCAACTCCGGTCGAGTTTAGACGAAACTTTGGACGCGGCCTGTTATGACTTCAAACTGCATCCTAGATAGGAGCGTTTTCAGGGAATAACTGTGTTTATATTTAAGTTTACAAAATATTTATCTGGAAATTTGGCCTTAAGGCGACTACAGCACCTAAATTACGATTTTATGATGCGTAGATAAGCATGACGTACTGCATTAAATCGAAGAGAAAAAATACTACGGTAATATTCAGGACATAAACAAGATAAGTAGTTTGCTGAAAACATGATTCAGCACTTTTGGTTTGATAGAAAAAGCTCACAAAGTCACCTCTAAATACCAATATTGTGTATCTTTTAAGCTGTTAAAACGATAGTAAAATGCACACAGGAACCTGAATTAGCTATCAAAATGTTCGTGGTTGAACACTCTCGATAAGTAGTTAACGCATTTTTTGATTTAAGCTGTTACCTTTCCATAAATCTCATTTTTCTAGCTTTCGAACATGTTTTTACGCAAGCACGCTTTCATAGTCCGTAAACTTCGTGTATCGACACTGTTCGCACTGCCGGCCCAGGCCTGTTGAGAGACGGAGATGGCACTATTCCTATGTGCGCTGCCTTTATCGGGTGCTGTAGTCGGCTTAAGTAAACATAAAGGGCAGTAGGGCGTAATGGAAATGAACCATGCACCTATCCCTACCGAGGGAAATAAATCTTCTAATTGTTTCACTTGTCCCTACGAGGTAAGGATAACTCAGTAGGGATAAATAAGTATGACTGGATAGTAGCAGGAAAAATTGCGCACATTTATTTAATGATATTTAATCACCTCTTTATATTTTGCAAACCGGAAATACTTGAAATAAATATCAAGAAAAAATAATATCACTAAATGTCGTTAGTATGAATTAATTAATACTAGCTTTCCGCCCGTGGCTCCACCCGCGTGGACTACAGATTATATCGTGCCCAACTGTGGTGTAGTGTAGTGTGAACACTCCTTTACATTAAACAATGAACAAGCTGCTTTATAGTTGTGACGTATGTGACCTCTAAATACGTAGTATTTAATAAGTTCGCATTACCATATTAGGAGAAATATACCAATAGAAATTGTCCATTATTTATAGTTCAGATATTCGCCTTGCTCCCAATATCACAGTGGGATAAAATGTAGCCTATGTCCTTTCCCAGGCTCTAATCTATCTTTACACCAAATTTCATCAAAATCGGTTTAGTAGTTTAGGCGTGAAAGACGGATAGACAAACAGACAGATAGAGTTACTTTCGCATTTATAATATTAGTAAGGATTAAATTAACTAATGAGTTTTGAGAAAAGCTCTCTTAAAATTCAATAACTGAGTCTTAATTTAATCCTTACTAGTAGAAAGTATCGATAGTCTATCGATACTATTGTAACCTTGAAAAACAGTAAAAATATCGATAGGACTATCGATAGCCAATAGTTTGCGATATTATTGATGACAGACCAAACAATCGATAGTATCGATACTACTGAATTCTAATAGTATCGATACTATCGACATTATTCGATACTATCGATAGTATTGATTCAAAACTATCAATACTATCTATAGTATTAGAGTTCAATAGTATCGATACTAACGATACTATTAGAGTTCAATAGTACCACCAATACTATCGATAGTTTTAGAATTCAATAGTATCTAATACTATCGATAGTCCTATCGATACTCTTACTATTTTTCAAGTTATGCAATACTACATTTCTCATTTTAATCACAAGAGTAACATTCATAAGCCCAGCCACGTCCTATGATCATGATCGCAGATTTTAAAATAACAACTTTAATCCTAAATGCATTCCTGTGTAGTGGAAGCAGTTATAAAACGAAGTATTTTCTTTTTGTTTGGCAGATCTTGGCACCGTGAGACCGACCAATAAACTATCTAGAACTCAGAATGCCAAGTTAAGAAGTGCTTATAACTTTACTAGCTTTTCGCCCAGGACTTCGTTCCCGTGGGTATTTGGAAAAATTATGTAGCCTATCCAGGGTGTCAGCTACCTCCATACCAAATTTTATCAAAATAGGTCCTGCCGTTTGAGCGTAAAGAGTAAATCTATACAGACTTTCGCGTTTATATTTGTAGTAAGGATGAATGAATGAAATGAAATATTCTTTATTGCACACCAGGGACAGACAAAGTAAATTAACATGAATAGTCAAGGAAGTATAATGTACAAAAAGGCGGCCTTATTGCTTAGGTAGCAATCTCTTCCAGGCAACCTTCAGGTTAGGATATTTTCCGAGAGGTAAAAAAGCAAAGCGGGTGGTGGCTAGAACTAAATAAAAAAATACATGCTAAACAGTAACATAAAACTAAGTATGAATAAGAATACATCTAAATAACAAAAAAGAACATACATACATATAATATATACATACCTATACATATAATACTGCTATATTATAAGGAGAGGTTAAAAATCATTGGGAAGAGGAGAGAGTGTGAAGGAAATGGGCTTTGACTCGGGATTTAAAGGAATCTAGGGAAGGAGAACATCTTATGGACTCGGGAAGATTGTTCCATAGTTGGATAGATTGAATTGTGAAGGATTTGGAGAGGAAGTTGGTAGAGTGCGAAGGAATATTTAAAGAAAGATTAAAGCATGAACGAAGGATGTATGTAGAAGTACCTACACGTTCGCCATGTTTGACCATAATCCTTGGCAGATTAGATCATTACTGCCATTTGACCATCATGACTCTTTTCACAGTAAAACATTCAATCCCTGGAAGCATCCAGCCATCACAATCGGTTAGTAAGCAACTTATGTATGTAGTATGTATTTCACGTAATAATAAATAAACTAACTTTTGTTTTTGTGAACTTCTAACAAGGAAGCCAGCCTCTAAGATTAACATGCCTTCTGAAATAAAATCGAGAACTGATCCAGCTTGAATAATCCAATCTCAAGTAGAAACACAAGATAAACAGACAATCGAAGATAAACATTTTTTTCCTGCAGTTTTTTTAAAATAAAATAAATTGTTTAATTGTTTAATAAATTGTTAAAATTTTCACGGCTATTTTCATTTCGGCCTTTTAACTCACAATTACAAAAGGTCGAAATAAATGATACTCAACTCAATCATCTATACTAATATTATAAAGAGGAAAGATTTTATTGATTGTTTGTTTGTTTGTATTGAATAGGCTCCGGAACTACTGGACCAATTTGAAACATTCTTTCACCATTAGAATCCTACATTATCCGTGATTAAATAGGGTACATGATTTTCCAGAACTCCCACGGGAAAACTTTAAAATAAAATTCGTAGTACTAGCACATTGTAATATGTTACAAACTTATATTTTCCTTGTTCTAAAAAAAGGTGTCTAACTCAGTTTAATATTCTAGTACTGCAAGTAACTTTAGCCGGCTAGCGTTATGACAATTGGCTTGGGATCACTATTTTGTGGCTAACTGGGTTATAGTCGGGGACAGACATCATTTTTCATACATTTCATCATAATGGCCCTGGTTTTCTTCCCTCTTGCTAACCTATAAACGAAACGTACTTCAGAAAGTAGGTACAGAGGCCACCAGCACATTAGGTTACTTCATTTTCATTGCAAAACCGCATTTGTCACAACAGCAAAGAGTGCACGCGTGGGGTAACCTGAGTTGCGGCCGCCCGTATATAAGCTCATGCCTTTTTCCCATAAAGTAATTTCATCACAATATACCTATAATACGTCTGTTATGTTATTTTTGGTTACAAACAGCATTTTTTTTTGTTACCGCGTAATTTTTTTATGCTAACTCACTGCAAGGCGTCCAGGAGTGTCTGCATTTTCAGTTAATTTAAAATTATAGTAAGATGCCTAAAGATAAATATTTATGTATCGTGTAAGTACGGAGGGTCGCCCATCAGGTTATCACACGCGTGCACTCTGTGCTTTTGTGATAAGGGATCGTTTAACAATTACGTTGATTAGGTACGTAATCTTCGGCCGTACTTAAAATGTTTGCTGTTTATTATGTGAAAGAATCACAGAAATAAAGCTAATCCAGTCATACAGAAAGGAGCCATCTAAAGATGAAAAATTCAAATTTTTATTGGCTTTACAATAATGTTCTCAGGTGGATGACTAAAAGTAATTTTATAACTTTTCAAATTAAAAGTATTTCTAGCTTCTACAACATCTTTTTAGTTTTTTAGAAAATTTCTTAAGCTAACAAGTTATAAAATGATGACGTAATCATGGATTCTCCCCCCCCCCCTCCCTCCAAATAATCCAGATGTATATACAAGCACCCGACCCCCCCCCTTCCTGTGATCACGTGATTGTTGAATGATCCCTAAGAGCGGTTTTGCAATGAAAACGGAGTAACCTGATGCGCTGGCACTCCTAACCTGATGCTTGATAGTTAACACTCTTGATGTATATAGAAACAATATTCATATTTTATTGCTTATCACAACATACAAAAGTTGGTACAAAAAAGGGTGAGTTCAGTGTGACACCCTTTAAAAGCTCTGCAACTAAGGCCATTTTTAACCCCCGACGCAAAAAGAGGGGTGTTATAAGTTTGACCGCTATGTGTGTGTGGTGGACTGTATTGAAACACAGGTTGAGTTCTTCAGTAGGGTTTATTTTCCTTCGCTTGAGAGAGTTCTTCACTTGTCGATCGCTTACTGCTGACTACTGCTGACTACGGTTTTACCAACAAAATGCGCGACTTATATTCTAAACTAGCCTAAACAATTAACCAATCACAACGTCTACATTATTCCGTCCGCCAATCAGAGTGCCGAGTTTTTCTGTCGCGCCGATTCCTATTGTTCTGTCGCGCCGTCTCTGTCTTGCACTGCTGTCCCGCTCGCACGGTGCCTCGCGGTCGTTCTCGGCGCTCCACTCCTGTTGTGATCGGCTAGTTGCGAGAGTTCTTTTGTCTAGGTCGTGCCGGAAACGTGTTTGTCTCGTTATTTGCTCGCTGTCCTTAACATCCTCCCCCCAGCGAAGTCTTGACGTAGCTTCTACTGGTTGACAGCGGGCTCAGCTACTTGCAAGATGGCGAGCTTGGATGTAGGCCTCCGGAACACTCCTCCTGCGGTTCGGACGTCTGCGCTGCGTACTTGACCATCAGGGCCCGGGTAGGCGCGTTCAATGATCCCCCGGGGCCAGGTGTTTCGTGGCAGTTGAGGGTCAACCACGACTACGATGTCGCCTTTGCTGAGAGGTCGTTGTCTTCCTCTTGGGTCTTGTCGTGGCACCAGGTCCGGCAGGTACTCCTTTACCCATCTCTTCCAATATTCGTCGGCGAGTGCTTGTGAAACTCTCCACGTTCTTCTGTCGGCTGGCTCACATGGTCCGACGTAAGGCACGCCCGTTGACGACCCAATTAGAAAGTGATTGGGTGTTAGGGCCTCAGGATCGTTGGGATCGACTGAGACATGTGTGAGGGGTCGAGCGTTCACGGTGCTCTCGGCTTCTGTCATCAGGGTCTGGAGCACCTCTTCTTTTGGGTTCTTCTCATTGAGGGTCGCCGCGAGTGCTGTCTTCAAGGATCTTACGAGCCTTTCCCACGCTCCTCCTTGGTTAGGCGCCCCCGGTGGTATGAACTTCCACTGCATGTGGTGCTGAAGTCCTAGTTCCTTCATTGCTGGCTTCCACTCTTGATAGGCCGCTTGAAGTTCTTGATTTGCACCTTTGAAATTAGTGCCGTTGTCGCTATATATCGTTGCCGGCCACCCCCTTCGCGCTGCCATTCTTCTGATCGCCATTATTGCAGAGTCCGTAGACAATGAGGCCACGAGCTCCAGGTGAACTGCTCGGGTAGTTAGGCACGTAAAAAGGGCCCCCCATCGCTTCTCGTGGCGCCGCCCGATCGTGACTACCATGGGTCCAAAGTAGTCCAGTCCGCAATTTGAAAATGGACGCTGATACGCTGCTACTCTTGACTTTGCTGCTATCAGCTCGACTCGTATTTCCCCGTCTTCTTGTTCCAGTCTCCAATAGGCTGCTGCTGCGTAAGCTTCCTTGCTGGCGTCACAGAATACGTGCAGGTGACGTTTCTTAACTGGGCTCCCCCCGTTGTAGCTTCGCGGTAGTTCCAGATGGCTGATGCGTTCCAGGTCGTTTAACCATCTCGCGAAGTCCTCTGCCGAATCCGTGGGTATCGGGTCATCCCAGTCCAACTTCTGTCGCCATAGGTTCTGCAGTGTAATTTTCGCTGTTATTGTGTAGCAACTCAGCAGCCCCAGTGGATCGTAGATGCTCATCACGGTGCTGAGTGCTTCTCTCTTCGTTGGTTGTCGTTTTCCCTCCCTGACTTCCTTGTTGACTCGATTCAGAGAGGTGTTAAACTTCAAAACGTCGCGCGCAGAGTCCCACAGTAGTCCCAACGTCTTCTCATACTGCGCGTCCCTCGTGATTGGCTGCGTGGTTATCCGGCCTCGGCGTTCCTCCGGCACGTTTTCCAGTACCTCTTCGACGTTTGTGTTCCAGCCCCTCAAGTGAAAACCGGCCCTGCTGTGGACGTAGTCAACTTCTTCAATGGTTTTCTTAGCTTCTTCCTTGGTTGAGTAGCTGCACACGTAGTCGTCCATGTAGTGCGCCTTGGTAATTGCCTGAAGTGCCGCTGGATGTGAGTTGGCGAAGTCTTCGGCGTTTCTATTTCTCACGCTGTGTGCCAGAAACGGTGAACTCCGTGCTCCAAATATCATCGAAGTCATCTTGTACTGCTCGGGAGGTTCTTCTTTGTTTGTTCTCCACAAGAACATCTGGGCGGGCTGATCTTCTTTTTTTATTTTGACGCGAAGGAACATCTCTTGAATGTCAGCCGTTACTGCTACCGCTTCTTCTCTGAATTGGAACAGAATAGCTGGTAGTGATCGAAGCAAGTCGGGGCCCTCCAATATGAAGTCGTTTAAGCTCTTGCCGCATGACTTGGCCGCTGCGTCGAACACCATTCGAAACTTCCCGGGCTTGTTTATGTTCTTCACTGCGAAATGAGGTAGGTACCAGGCGACCGGACTGTTGGCTTCCGATCCATCGCATTTCTCAGCATAGCCCTTCGTGATCAGGTTGTTCACTTGTTCTTCATATTTTCTTTGTTCGCTAGGATTCTTCTCTAATTTCTGTTCCAGATTCTTCATTCTTCGTAAGGCGGCGTTGTAGCTTTGAGGCAGCTTGACATCATCCTCGCACCACGGTAGTCCCACCTCGTACTGACCATCTTCTCTTCGCTTCGCCGTTTTCTCAAAGATGTTGATGGCCCGTTGGTCGCTCTTGTTTACTCTGGGATGGAGTGATATCCCCAGAGCATCCACGCTGAAGTGTTTCTTTACTGCATCTTCCAACTCCTTATGATGCTCAACGGTCGCGATGTGAAGCACTTCCTCTTCCTGTTTCACAATCCTTCTGGGAATGCTTCCATGTATCACCCAGCCGAGTTGCGTTCTGGAAGCGGCTGGCTGACCCTGCTTTCCCAATCGCAGCTCTCGTGAGACAATAAGATGCCAGTTGTCTGATCCGATCAATAGCTGTGGCTTCGCTTCTTTATAGCACAGCTCTTCTGGATCCAGGTCCTTCAGGTGTTGCAGCTGCAGCAGCTTTTCCGGTATCGACTGACTGGTAATGTTCATGCCAGTGATGGTCCTTGCTGAGATCGTATGCTCCTTCTTGTCTCTCCCGCTGATCTTTAACTTGACTAGGCGGCTCTTCATCTCCCGGCGATCGGCGTTAATTCCACGCATATTCAGGACTCTGGCTGGTCCCTCCGCACCGATTCTTTGTGCCACCTTCCCATCCAGCAGGGTCACCGTCGATCCCTCGTCGAACAAGGCATAGATCCGAGCCTTCCCCTTGGATCCTGACACAGTGACTGGACATATCTTCAGCTTGACCTCCTTCTCAGTTGTGATAGAGGCTGCAACTGTTTCCTGTTCTTCAGTGAAGGTCGCTGTTGGCTCCTCTTTAACAGCGCCCTCTGCAGAGTGCAACAATTGGTGATGCCATCTCTTGCATCCATTGACTCCGCATCCTTTAGCTCGGCAGTTAATCTTCCTGTGCCTCTTGCTGATGCATTTGAAGCACAATCCTGCGCCTTTTACCAGGTCCCAACGCTCCTGGATTTCCATTTTCTTAAACTTTGGGCATTTGGACAGCCAATGTTCTTGACCACAGGCTGCGCAACTTGCTGTCTTCTGAACGCCGACGTCTTCAGTTTCAGCGCTGTTAGTGAAGACAGACTTCCTTGTTTCCTTTTTCCTCGCGGGTAGCGCCTCCTTCTTAGTCGTTGTCGCTGGCGGGCAGTAGCCGTGTTTCAATGCCCGATCCGCTTCTCTCATCAAGAAATGAGATAATGCCACTATCTCCGGAGTAGTGTCCTTCTCGTAATCTTCTTCCTCCTCCGCGAAGTCACACCATTTTGACTTCAGATAAGGGCTCAGCTTCTCCAGGATCTCGCGTACCATCAGAGGGTTGTGTAGGTACTTCGGCTTCAGTTTCTTTAACACGGCGACAGCGTTCAGCACTTTCACGGAGAACGTGTTCAACTCTGACGCGCTTCCTCCTAGCTTCGGCAGACGCTTCAAATCTTCCAGCACCCGATCCATTAGCACCTCGGGTCGGCCGAAACACTGCTCCAGGGTATACATGACCTGGTCCGGATGCGTCGCTGCACTCAGGAGGGGTGCTACTGCTTCCTTGGCTTCCCCTCGTAGACTGTTCCTTATACGGGCCAGGTTCTCGATTGCAGTGAATCGGTACAGTCGCGTAGTCTCCTCCATGGCTGCCTTGTATTGCAGCCATTCCGACGGAGCTCCGGAAAAAATAGGCAGGTCTGTAGCTTGTCTCGGCGGCGGTCGGTTCCTCATCATCTTGTCCAAGGTTTCAGCCAGCTGTTCTATTCCTCGCTTTCTTGTCTCGACCGGCGTAGGTGAACGCTTCCTCCTTGGGGTATCCCATTCGACTCGACGTTGCGGTGTTTGCCTCTCAGCCCCCGAAGGTTGCGGTGCTGGTGTCTCGGTCACAGCCGGGGCCGATGGCCTCGAGGACTCCCCCCGTAGCGTTTCCGACTCAATCCGCTGTTTGGTAAGCCAGTAGTTGACCCTCTCTTCCACCCGATTAGCGTCCTCTTCCTCGCTATTGCCGTCGCTTTCTACGGCCGCCATGTCGCTAGCTAGCTTCATTTGTACAAGGCGCGCTTCCAGTTGCAGCTCCTTCCGTCTGATAGCAGCCAGCTTCTCTTCAGCTTCATACTTCAGGCGGGCCACGGCGCTAGCAGTTGATCTCCTCGACGTAATTGATCGCGCTTTTCTCGGGTGAGCGTGCGTAGGCCGAGAATGTTCGCCCTCTTCCATGAATTCCGCCCATTCCCTTTGCCGGCGGCGTCGTTCGTCTAGGTCCCGTTCGTGCTCACGTTCGCGTTCACGTTCGCGTTCACGTTCGCGTTCGCGCTCCAACTCGTGTTCGCATTCGCGCTCACGCTCCGTCCGCTTTCCCGCTGACGATCCCACTTCTCCCTCCGACGTAATGGGAAGAAGTGCCTCCCTCTGACGAGTGAGGGAAGGGTGCACCCCCGCGGAGGCGGGAGGGGCACTCGTCTCGGCTGACGGAGAGCGCGGCGGCTGCTCGAACACTACCGCTTGACCCGACTGTTCTTCGGTCCCGGCTTGGCTTCTGGTGAGGACCATTCTTCGCTCTTCCCACTGCAGAACCGTTGAAACACTGTAGATCCGGCTCGAAACGCTGTAGATCCGTTTCGAAACGCTGTAGATCCGGCTCGAAAATCTTCTGTGATGGACTGTATTGAAACACAGGTTGAGTTCTTCAGTAGGGTTTATTTTCCTTCGCTTGAGAGAGTTCTTCACTTGTCGATCGCTTACTGCTGACTACTGCTGACTACGGTTTTACCAACAAAATGCGCGACTTATATTCTAAACTAGCCTAAACAATTAACCAATCACAACGTCTACATTATTCCGTCCGCCAATCAGAGTGCCGAGTTTTTCTGTCGCGCCGATTCCTATTGTTCTGTCGCGCCGTCTCTGTCTTGCACTGCTGTCCCGCTCGCACGGTGCCTCGCGGTCGTTCTCGGCGCTCCACTCCTGTTGTGATCGGCTAGTTGCGAGAGTTCTTTTGTCTAGGTCGTGCCGGAAACGTGTTTGTCTCGTTATTTGCTCGCTGTCCTTAACAGTGTGTGTGTGTGTGTGTGTGTCTGTGTGTCTGTCTGTGGCACCGTAGCTCTCAAACGGGTGAACCGATTTGGATGCGGTTTTTTTATTTACAAGCAGGTTTTTTGGCGATGGTTCTTAGATACGTTTTATCAAAATCGGTTCAGCCGTTTCAAGGTCATCAGCTCTTTTGTTAGCTGCGGTAGGGTTCTTAGACTCTTAATGTGTATTTACTTTACTTTCAAACATACATGTGACCTAAAACTTGAATCACTCATGTATGCTTAATAACTATGCAGGATTATGGAACTCTTGGTCTGATGCTGCAGCCAGGATATCCAGAACACTAGCACACTCTTAAAAAAATAATAGCAGATATGTCGTGTTTGGACTCGTTTTGTTCAGTATTTGATTCTGCATACAATGCAATGGTGGCAACATGGTGAGCTGATGCTGCGGCCAGGATATCCAGAACACTAGCACATCCTTGAAAAAATAATAGCAGATATGTCGTGTTTGGACTCGTTTTGATCAGTATTTGATTCTGCATACAATGCAATGGTGGCAACACCGTGAGCTGATGCTGCGGCCAGGATATCCAGCACACTAGTACACTCTTAATTATTTTGAAAATAAGTTAAAAATTTTAAAATAAAAATTAAATTAAAAATTTAAAAAACCCCCCCCCCCGCAAAAAAGTAAAGCGGACATTTAAAAAGTAAAAAATAATACCTTTCGTTGAGCCATCAAATTCATTTCAGAAATACCTATATATATTATAATTATCGAAATCGATGGATGGCACGATAGGGTTTGCTCATTAAAATGGCGCTATAATGTCGCGTCGTCGGGGTACCGCTTTAGTGAATCAGTGAATAGTCAATCAAATGAAGGGTCTGATTCACTAAAGCGGTACCCCGACGCGACATTATAGCGCCATTTTAATGAGCAAACCCTATCGTGCCATCCATCGATTTCGATAATTAAAATATATATAGGTATTTCTGAAATGAATTTGATGGCTCAACGAAAGGTATTATTTTTTACTTTTTAAATGTCCGCTTTACTTTTTTGCGGGGGGGGTTTTTTAAATTTTTAATTTATAACTTACCAAAGTACATATCAAATCCCTACTAATGATATTATAAATGCGAAAGTAACTCTGTCCGTCTGTCTGTCTGTCACGCATTCACGGCTAAACTACAGAACCGATTTTGATGAAATTTGGTACATAGATAGATTAAACCTTGGGAAAGGACATAAGCTACATTTTATCCCACAGCTGGGCTCGATATAACCTGTAGTCCACGCGGGCGGAAAGCTAGTTTTTAAATATGTGTTCGCGACAAATTGCCACTGTGGCATAACTGTGGTTATCTATCAATATACGTTGTTTATAATCTTTTGAGTGCCACTGGGCCTCATCTCAGTAGAAGAAGAGACTGATTTACTAATACAAGATTCATGCGTGTTTGGTAACGCGAGTAAGCCCGTGTGAAACAAAAATTAGAAGAAGAGACTGTTTTTTTCACTGTTTATTTTTCCAATTCAATATATCTTTTAGGAATTCAATATATCTGCGATTGCCAAAATCAGACAAGCACGTTTCTCTTACAGAATCCCTAGTGAGATTTCTGTAGTGTCTTGTGGTTCCACCCGACAGATAGCCTGAGAGACGTAAACATAGGAATCCGAAACAATAAAACGATAGTGCTGATCGGAATGCGTTGATCACACAGTGTAGATGTGTTGTAGGGGATTGCTTGGTATGGAAAGATTTTAAGGATGTAAAGTAAATCAGTTCAAATTTACTTATTTTTTAATAGAAATAAAATAGGCTAAACTTTCTTTAAAAAAAAGCAACCCTCGGACTTTTTTGTCTGTTCTTCTTTACAAACAGACGTAGATTTTAATTTAATATTCACCGAAAGAATAATACTTTTGAATTTGAATTGAGCACAAAAATCAGTAGTTCTATACTATTTCGTCAAACGGGTCTTTAAATCAAATAAATCAATCACTTTTTTTTATACAATAAAAGTCTTTACTCTATCACTTTGTTTCTAACAGTTGAGATTTCCCCCATAATCATAAATCCACTCTCAACATACACTCGTTCAAAATTACATATATCATGCTAACAACCAGTGTGCATTGCCTAACCACCTTGTTCTAAGAACCATCTTGTAATTAATTACAAACTCTAAAATATTGGTATTTTTTTGATGAAAATGCTGACTTTTAGCCTCAAATATATTTTCGTGGACTAAAATACATATATATAAAAAACATACGGACACAGATTTTGGTGATCTTGACACTATATCAAAATTTCAAAGAGATCCGTTGACCTTAGGGGGTGGAATCCATTGACGCCGTTTGCATGAAAAAAAAATCCGAGATGATCCTCTTAACCATTTTAGCACATACTTATGTTAACTGGCAATATTTTGGAAAATTGAAAACGGTAATCGACCATGAATTACTAAGTCACATAAAGTCTGTATAAAGTGGTTTGTGCACACTGTCTGATCCGAACAGGGCAGGATTCAATGTCCTCCAATTTAAAAGAACCCTAATTTATTAGGTAATTTAGAAAGCAATTCCCGCACAAAGACAGCCTTTATATCAGTACTAATAAATTCACATCTACGCAGTTTCTAGCACCAATGACTTTTTTTACCGCCATCCTGCAGCGAAAATTGTTTTTTGAGTTAGTTCTTTTCTCATTATGACATTAATCTTTGAGATAATTATCTTTTAATGAGTTTTACGCTAAGTTTCTTCGTTTACAAAAGGAAATTTTGTTAGTATAAGTTATTTTTCGCGTAGCTTTGATTGTGAAAAAAATTAAAAGACTCCGCGAAATTTATCTCAAATTGAAAGATAACTTAGAAATTAAATATAAGGTTTCTATTTACAATACGTATAAAGGTGTTAAAAATATTATTAAGTTAAGGTAAGTTAAGGGTGTTAAAGTACGTCATGTAACGAGTCCATTGTAATTTTTTTTATTTTTAAAGGTAAAATAAAAATTTTGCGAAAAATAAGTAATTATTTTTAATCAAAATTAAGAATATCAACTATGTAAAACCACAGCACTATTTTTTTAGTTTATTTGTTTAACGAATTTCTTCATAATATTAACAAACGATTTCTCTGGAACGTGAACCCCTTTTAAATGATCTACAGTCTACAGGGTATTTTTGTAACATCTTGTGTATACCTTTAGATAACATTTTGTGTATACTTTTAAAATCGATTCGATGAAAATATCAGTCTTATAAAATAGTCCGAAATTAAAATTTTGATAATACACATTCTATTTTTTGTTAACGTTTACCTAATACCCACTTTAACCATTACCATAACAAATTGAAAGAAAATACGTTGCTGCAAAAATCCAATAGAAATTCAATTCCGATATTTCCGATGTTACATTTCCATACAAAAGAATTTCTTTCGGATCTATTTTCTTAAGTCCTACCTAATCTTGCCCTGGGGCAGGGTTTATACCGCCACACTAGAGACAAGATCTTAAACATAGCCGTAATACGACAAGGGCTCCATTTTAAAATTGAACGAATATTTTCATTGATGAAAGTTGTTAGTATTTGGTTCAGCAATGTGTGGAGGATTTTTCTTTCATAAAAAAGGCGTCTTATATTTTAAGACAGCTTCTTAAAATATTATAGAAGCGCTGGTAGCGTTCGCTGATCTAAACCGATCTGTGCGGAGGCAGCGTTTCCGTGCTTCGGAGGCCACGTTAAGCCGGCGGCGGTCCCGGCTGTTGTCGATTGACTTCAGGGTACCTACCACGATCGTTTAAAAGCATTTCTGTTTAAGATCCAACTTTGAACTGCTTCGCAATTGGAATGTTTTAAAAATGGTACCATGATGGCGCTGCTTTTGAGCTACTCGGTTGTCTATGGTCCATTTTAAATGTCTACATAAATTGTCGCTGGTCTGCCTTTGAATCGCAATAGCGCCAAAATTGAATCACTTACAAGCCATCATGGTACGAATAAGCGTTGCAGACTTGTATAGGTCCTAAATTGGATCACACTAAGCGATGATGGTAAACCTCCAGTCATTAAATCAAGTCAGAGGCCATTAGACGTTAAAAAAACTCTGACACTAGGGTTGGTCAAGTTGGCCACACATTTGATAAGAAGAATATATTCTGCTTTTTTTGTAATAATCTTTAGAATAAAACCATTGAAAATTCAAGAAAAAATGGATCAAATGAGATCGGGAGGACATTCAGCATGCTTAAGATCTAAAATACATTCAACCTGCACTATGAAAACTTTGAAGCCAACAAATAACGATTATCAACAAATACCCTTACCACGTTTTCAAAGGCACGGTTGTTTTTTTACTAATAATTGTAAACTTTATTTCTAAAGTGTTAAATATCTTTTAAACGCTTCCTACCTTTTTAGATAGCCCATCTTGTGACTTGATGCAAATTTTCGAACAACAAAAACATTTTATCAATTCAGAAATCCTTCTCCACCTATAGTCTCCACAAAAGCTCTTACAACTGAACGAATCCGTTTTCTTGTGGCAAAAATAATAAAATGTATGGAAATTACACATATCTAGTATTTTTATTTTCAACGGTATGGCTTGTATCTCTTTGTGAATCCTTTCTCTATAAGTAAAAGAGGAAAATTCGCTTCAAGAATTTTACTATTCTCGAAAACATATTTGTTTGGTCTGGGAAACTAAGAAGCATTCAATAATGTTTAGTTTACAAAGTTATATAGTTTGGATAGATTTCTTAGTAAAGACCGTAGTTAAAAAATAATGTCTTTACCTATGAAATTGCCGATTTTTTCTCAAGCTTTATTTTGTTCATAATTTATTTGATTGAACAGCTATTACTAAAATAGTTTTTTATTTAAAATCTTGGCCATATAACGAAGATTTTGAATAAAATTAATATTTTCTTACATTGGATCTATTTACTGAAAGTGAAGCTCAAATATAGCTCGTTTCATCTATTACCCGTTTCATTGCTTTTTTTTTGCTGTAACTTTGTTACAATTATAACTTTCAATAATTTTCCACGTTAAAAACGTATGAGTCACCGACTGCAATCCCAACAACAGTTCGCACAAAGTAGATATCTAGTTTTTTGCGGACTACAATGCCTATTAGCAAATAATTACAAACAGAAATGTCATTTCATTTCATTCATTTATTTAGATGATGTTCTAGTTTGTAGTATATTTTGTTTTTGTTGATTTTTTTTAAAAGCGCTGAATCATTTTCGATAATATTTATATGGGACCTCTTCAGGAGTATACTCTTTCGAACAAATAAAAAATTTTGAAAATCGGACAACAGTTGCCGGAGTAATCGCGTAACAAATATACAAAAAAAAAATACAGTCGAATTGAGAACCTCCTCCTTTTTTGAAGTCGGTTGAAAAACGAAGTTTGATGAAAATTAACTTAATGTTGTCTAAACCTTCCCACAAATTTTTGTTAAATTTAGATTTTGTATTCCCGAGAAAAATACAAAAACGTTAGTATGAAAATTTCAGTTTTCCAGAAATATTGTATGAAAAACGGCAATTTTTTAATTTTAAAATTAATTTGGTTAACCGCCTCGTCTTTCGAAAATAAATTTTCTTAGACGTGCGGGTTTCATCACGATGTTTTCCTTCACCGTTGAGCAAGTGATAATGAATTAGGAATCCATACAAAAAACACGTGAAAAACGCGCGTAAATATACAAAGTGTTTCAAAAAAACCAAAAAAAAAGAAATTCCAAAATTTAATTTTAAAAGTGAAACAGTCGCAACTCTAGTAATCAGTTGCACGGTTTGACATCTACAAAATGAAAGTTTCATATAATTAATATGATATACTTGTCATTTTTGTAATAGAGCTGTGCAATAAGCTTTAATTAATTTTGAATTATTATTATTTTTTGGGTTTTTTTGAAACACCTTGTATATACGCTAATTTAGACCCGTTTTAGAATTTAATTATGTGTTTAAATGGCGAAAGTTTAAAGTGTTATATCCAAACATAAATCCAAAAATACACACCTGTTTAATTTTCCTCTTACATTTAAATTTCAGACGTAAATATTAATAAATTTCGCCTAATCACGTAAATACTTACGAGATTATCCTCATGTTTCCCTCGTCAAATTTCCGTTACCTACGAAAAAGCTTCGTTATTTCTGTAACAAATCAGTGCGTTAGTGGGACTGATGACAACCCTAGTCAATAAACTCTTAAAATGACTGCACTCAAACTTGCAGCATGGAACATAGACGGCCTGTCTCCAAAATTGAAAGAAGCTGAAATGCTAATTAACCTGCATAAGCTTGATATCTTACTCATTTCTGAAACTCATTTTACTGATAGAAGCTTTATTAAAATACCCAACTATCAGGTATATACTACAAACCACCCTGATGGAACAGCACATGGGGGCACAGCCATATTAGTAAAATCATCCATTAGGCATCACGAACTGCCACAATATAGAACTGACTACATTCAAGCCACAACAATTGAAATTGAAGACAGGAATGGACACTTCAATGTTTCTTCAGTCTATTGTCAGCCTAAGCCAACAATAAAAGAATACATGTTCACACACTTTTTCGAAACCCTAGGAGAGAGATTTATTGTGGGAGGAGACTGGAACGCAAAGAATGTCCATTGGGGATCCCGCCTGACTACAACGCGAGGAAGAGAGTTAAAAGACAGCATGGATAAAAAGGGCCTAGTAGCTCTCTCTACACAAGAGCCCACCCATTGGCCAAGTGACCCAAATAGATTACCAGATCTCATAGATTTCTTCATTGCTAGAGGCCTGTCAAGACTACATTTTCTTATAGAACCATGTTTAGACGGATCGACAAACCACACCCCTGTTATACTGACAGTAGCTGCATCCGTTATCCTCGCTGAAAAACCAAGATTTCTCTACAATAAGCACACAGACTGGTCATCATTTCGAGACTTTATAAATAGTAATTTTAACTCAAAAGTTGCATTAAAAACACACGATGAAATTGAAGCTGCGACCCTACAATTCACCACAGTTGTTCAAGAAGCATGCTGGAGGAGTACACCAGAAAAGCAAGACTGTACTCCCAGGAACAAGAGTGTCCCGGCCGAAATTAAAAGAAAAATTGTAGAGAAACGAAGACTACGCAGAGTGTGGCAAACGAGTCGTCATCCCTTGGATAAAACAGCATTCAACAAAGCTATAGTCGAGCTCAAAGATCTTCTCAAGCAGTACTCAGATGATGCACTCCAAGCGCATCTTGAGTCACTGACAGCTACAAAGGCGACCAATTACTCCCTATGGAAAGCAACAAAAAACCATAATCGACCACAGATATCCAAACCACCAATAAAGGACGAAAATTCTGGCTGGGCTAGAAATAATGCGGACAAAGCTGAAACCTTTGCCAAACACCTGGCAAAGGTCTTCACTCCCAATGAACCAGAAGATGACGCGGATGAAACGGACATAGACTTGATACTCAACCAAGATTTTCAACTGAGTCAACCAATAAAACCAGTGAGTCCAAATGAATTATGGAGACTAATAATCAGCCTAGAAAATAACAAGGCGCCTGGGTTCGACCTCATTAACAAAAAGGTCTTGACTGAACTGCCAGGAAAGGCTATAGTGTACTTAGTAACCCTCTTTAATGGTATACTCCGCGTAAAACACTATCCGTTGCTATGGAAGATTTCACAAATATCCATGATCCACAAAGAAGGAAAGCCCGTCAACGATGTCACTTCATATAGACCCATTAGTCTTCTCCCAGTGGTCTCAAAGTTGTTGGAAAAGATCCTTCTGAACCGGATGGCTCCTATACTAGCCCAAAACTCAATTATACCGGACCATCAGTTTGGCTTCAGAACGAAGCACTCAACAATAGAGCAAGTACACCGAGCATACAGTACGATCCGAAAAGCACTAGAAGAAAAAAAATACTGCGCTTCGGCCTTTCTAGACGTTCAACAGGCGTTTGATCGCGTTTGGCATAAGGGACTATTAAGCAAAATAAAAATGGACCTGCCACATACATTCTATGAAATTTTAAAATCATATTTGGAAGATAGGCTATTCACAGTAAAAGAAGGCGAATCTCTGTCAAAACTCTACGAAATACAAGCGGGAGTCCCACAGGGGTCAGTTCTCGGTCCAATTTTATACTCAATTTACACTGCTGATCTCCCTCAAACAGATGAAGTTACTATAGCAACTTACGCTGATGACACTGCATTACTCGCTTGTAGTGATAGGCCTGAGACAGCTACAATCCTGCTACAAAATGGCTTGAACAACATAGATAAATGGCTCAAAAAGTGGAGGATAAAAGCAAGTGCCTCAAAATCTGTGCAAGTAACATTAACATTACGAAGAGAGAACTGCCCACCTGTCAAACTTGTATTACTTACTTTGTAGAAAAGAAAACGATGAAATTGTTGTCGATGAAGTGAAGGTATTTGGACAAAATAAGGATGTTAATTCATTATTAAGTGTCACTTGCTTAGCGGTGAACGAAACACGTGTTACGAAGGGAGGCTCGTACCCCTCGTTGGGGACGTACCTATATGGGCTATTAAAAAAAATCATGCCAACTTTCTCCAACGCATATAACTCAAATAAGTTTGATAAATGTCTCACAGATGAACCAAAATAAAATATGCACCATAAAGGTCTGAAATTATAATTTTTCAAGCTTCTAAACAAGTTTCTATTCGCTCGTAATAGGCGCTATTACGAGCGAGATAAGGGTGACGTCAAGGTCAATATGAATAGCCTGATTTAATGAACTTTATGGAATATAAACTGGTTAATAATTTTCCACGTCAAAAACGTAAGAGTCACCGACTTCAATCCCAAAAAGACATTTTTTTTGAGAGTTTTCCTCAATTTCTTCAGGATTCCACCATCAGATCCTGGTTTCCTTACCATGGGACCACCCTTGGCATACTCCCTTTCCAACAAAAAAAGAGTAATCAAAATCGGTTCATAAACGACGAAGTTATCCGCGGACATACATAAAAATATATATAATATATATATATATATACGGTCGAATTGAGAAACCTCCTCCTTTCATAAAAATTGAGCTGTATTTCGTAGTGAAAATGAGTAACCTGATGTGCTGCTGTCTGTACAACTTTCAAGGTAGTCAATAATGGCGATTTACAAAGCAAATCATGATAATTCTGAACCTTAACGACTATCCCGAAAGTTGTACCTTTCCATTTTCACAGTCAAAAATGTTAATGAAAACCGCATCAAAAGCCGTTGCGTGGTTCAGTAGATATATCTATGTAGATGATGTGGCTGAGTTGCTGTTGTTTTTTAGATCCTTAGATTTTTGGTTTTATACATACATTTACAACTTTATCTCTTTAATAGCTTTCCGCCCGGGACTTTGTTTTCGTGGGAATTTGGGAAAATTATGTAGACTATGTGTTAATCTAGGGTGTCAACAACCTTCATACTAAATTTTATCAAAATTGGTCCAGCCGTTTGAGCGTTAAAAAAAAGGGTTACAAGCATCCATACATACAAACTTTCGTGTTTATAATCTTGTTATCGTGTAGGTATAGTCAAGTGTGTGGCGAACTTGGCTAACCCTGGTGTCAGAGTTTTCAAACCGCACAATGGCCTCTGACTTGGTTTTAACGACTGTAGTCAATCGACAACAGCCGGGACCGACAGCTTAACGTGCCCACCGAAGCACGGAAACGCTCGTGATAAATTGCCACTTTGGTCACCCATCAGGTTCCCTGCCTCTGTGTACGTTGCTTAACCTCACTAATCGGTTAAGATCAGCGAGAGCCACTGGGCTACGAGTGTTTATAATGTTAGTAAAGAAGTGAGGATTAGGATTAGGGTATTTGTCGTTAGGGGCTATCCATAAATTACGTCACACTAATTTTATGATTTTTTGACCCCCTCCCCATCCTTGTAACAGCTGGTCACATTTGTAACGTCACATATTTCCTAGCGTGACGTCACATATTTTGCATATTTTCCATTTTTTGTAATTTTCCAATAAAAGCAATACTTAGTAGTTGTTTTTTTTTGGGAACTCAAATGTGACGTCACGAAACTTATGAGAGGGGCCACCCTCTTGTCACACAATGTCACACTTTCTCGACCCCCTCACCTCCCCTTAAAGTGTGACGTAAATTATGGATGGTCCCTTATTAGGCACCTAGTACTTTCCGTCCATTAAAATAAGGTAACAGAGAGAATTTCGTCCCTCACCCTAATTGGGCGTTTGACCCTCTCCCAACAAATCACTGGGATAAGCCCTTTTGCCTACGTCACCTGATTTGGGGTCAGATTAAACTATCTAATGGGATTAAAATGTTAGCCGCAAAAACTAAATTTTCGGGAAAGATATTGGCTGTTAGAAGAAAAGTGCCTCCATATATTATACTTTTTCTTCGTTTATATCCGTACTAATATTATAAATGCGAAAGTAACTCTGCCTGTCTGTCTGTTTGTTTGTCCGTCTTTCACGCCTAAAATACTGAACTGATTTTGATGAAGTTTTGTACAGAGATAGAATAGGGCCTGGGAAAGGACATAGGCTACATTTTATCCCACAGTTGAGTACGATAATACATAACCTGTAGTCCACGCGAGTGGAGCCGCAGGCGGAAAGCTATTATGATAAATAATGTTTTCGCGTTTTCAGAGTGGACTTGGCCTCTATAGATAAGCAAATTATTTTGTGTACATGTCGCTAGAGCCACTAAATATGCATTTATCATCATACTAGCTTTCCACCCGGGACTTCGATCCCGTGGAAATTTGGGAAAATTATATAGCCTGTGTTAATTCAAGGTGTCAGCTACCTCCTTACCAAATTTTATCAAAACCGGTCCAGCCATTCTCGAGTAATATAAGTGTTGAAACCAACCCGAGGCGGAAAGCTAGTTAGTTTATAAAGAAGAAAGATTTGATTGTTTGTTTGCTTTGTATAGGCTCTGAAACTACCAGACCGATTTGAAAAAAAAAGGCTAGTACACAAAATATATTTTTAGCTCCTTTACAAAAAGAGAGGGGTCTTATAAGTTTGACGTGTGTATCTGTGTGGCTGTCTGTGGAATCGTAGCTCCTAAACGAATGGACCGATTTCGATGCGGTTTCATCAAAATTGGTTACGCCGTTTAGAAGGACACAAGAACTGCTTTATCACAAAACATCAGAACACCTGTTAGACTGATTTATGTAATTTTGTTGTTGTTTAATTTATCCCTTTTCGGGAAAGGCAAAGGAATCTATGTCCGTACAGCCATTTTTAAACATTATCTAAGTTTTAGTTTTATTTTTTATGGTATGGTCCTAAATGTCGGGGGCATAGACATAGAAATAAGTTAAATACCACTAGACTGGCTGTTGTCAAATCAAAAACGAGACCACTTGATTTTCGCCATTTTGGCGCTGTAGGCGGCAGCGGCAGAAAACCGAACTCGACGTAGTGAGGCCAAAAGTCGATTAGTCGATGTATTCCCAGCGGGGTAGGCAGGCAATCAGCTCAAGTTGTACTTTGCCTTAGTGCTTAGTACCTACTTTGCCTTGGCAATCAGCTCAAGTTGTACTTTTAACAAGTGAGGACCAAAAGTCGATAAGTCGACTATTTATGTTCTCTAGCGGAATGTAGAGCTTAATTTTTTTTTTTTCCCCAAAAGTATGTAAGTATAAGATGATCTGTTTTTCTTACAGCAGAGCATCAATTTTGCGTAAACAATAAAACCATTTTCTCACATTAGCATGACTCAAACTAAAGAAATAAGCTTTATCTTTTGCATTAGTTTCAAAAACAATAATATTTAAAGCTGTGTTACTTTATAAAAAGTTTAAGTATGTAATTTTTCAAAACTGGTACTCTTTTTTTCAGTTTTGAAATATTATTCAATAGTTCATAAAGCCTACTACTATCCCTTAGCGGGGATCGTGACATGTTTCTAGTAACCCTTATGTATAACCTTTACCTTGAACATTTTCTTCAAATATTGTAGGAACACTACCAAATTTTAACAATTTCCTACTTCCTATGAAACAGTTAGGGTCAAAATGCTTCGAACATATTTCGTGGCTTTTCTTTGATGTCCAACTCTTCGAAACATTCATATTTTGAAGCCATTTTTTTTTTAAACTTCGTCGGTTGGAAATCTGTTGTAAGAAATTTGGTTGGTTAGGTATTCTGTCTTACTGTTCTTATGAAGATTAGTAAACTCTTAAATATTTATCTAAAATCATTCAAGAGCGTGTCGAGCGACGCGCAAATTAATCAAACATTACTTGTTATCTTGAAAAGCTTAGGTACTAAGGTGTAATTACAGTTTTGTAGTATCAAGGGTCTCTTAGAAAATTGCGAGTAGACGGATATGGCGAAACTATAACTTTGTAGTCTACTACATAACCCTAAAAAAGTAATCATGGGTACTCAACAAAATAAAAACGGTTTTGTTTGCCATTGTACGTAACATTAAGTAATATTTTACACTAATATACCTATAACATGTTTCTATCGACATTGTTTTTATCGACTGTCTTTGGAAGCACTAGCGAAATAAAGCAGGCGAATCAAGCGAAATTGAAAATGCGAAAATTTTATCTTTTATAGTCATTTTAACATAACTATATATATACTTAGAAAAAGAGGAATGTCTTCCCGACAATTTATAATCATTTAAAGTAGAATTAAGACGTTTTAAAACAACATTTTTCAATAAAACAGTTTGTAAAAAAACTTACTTGTACATTGACCGATTATCTCCTTTTTTCTGTTTATATTTACAAACCAAGCATATTCTTATGGTCACAAAATTGAATATTAATAAAACTTTATACAAAAATTCACTTAGTCTTTAAAATTTTAACAAAATTTTCATATATTTCAATTTGTTTACAATTTACTGCGTCAAGTTCCGTTCAATTTGTCACTTTCAATGCGTCCTAAAGAGAAATGCTGTAATTTATAGAGGACTGCCAGTCCATACACTTTATGTCAGTGGTCGGGGGTTATACAAATTTTTAATTTAAGAGTTATATTCTAAAATAATGTAAGGTGTATTATGACGTCACGATCTCGATTCCGCGAGATATTGGCCAATCCCAACAAAATGCTTGTCGGCGACGCTTTCTATTCAAATGCTTGCTGAATCTAGGGCTTAGGGTAACAAGGATTAGGATTTAACGTGAAAGCCTCTAGGAAAGCACACGGCAGCATATCAAGTTAATAACCGACGTAATAACCGAAACCACAATAAACTACAAGTTCCCTTCTCTAAATTAAAGTTAGTTACTTCCGGACCACATACTATGCTAATAAGAATTTATAATCATATACCCAATAACATTAAAAATTTACAAAAAACATCAATATTTATTAAACATCTGAAGTCCTATCTTATTGATAAATGTTACTATAGTATTAAGGAATTCTTTAATGATGTCAACTAAAGAAAACTAAAACTTGTTCCTCTCGCGCTGGTGACACATGAATAGTTTATATACCTAAATACATATAGTGAATATTTGATTAATTAAGTTAAAATTGTAAAATTTTTGAGTTTATTAAATTTTTTATCCTATTTAATTAGGTAGTAAGTAAGTAAGCTCTTTCCAGAATTGCTGTGCCCTTGCAGGGCGTCACATGAGACTAAAACTGATTATATCTTTAAGGTATATTTTAAGATCTATTGTGTTGTGACTTGCAATAAACGATATAAACGATAAATACACTTTGACTTTGATATCGCCCTGATCTCACTCGCAATAGCGCCGGCTTTCATAGTGCAAATGGGTAACCCCGTTAAACGTAACTTTCTTTTTCGCGTGATGGAGTAACAAAAATTTAACGTACTTATTCACATTTAACGTATTCACGTTTTCGAAAGGCGCGCGGTTCACCAACCCGCATTATTGCAGCGTGGTGGACTTAGTATGGCCTAAATCGCTTTCGTGCTTCGAAGGGAGGCTCGTGCCCCTCGGTGGGGACGTATATGGGCATTTAAAAAAAACACATTTATGAAATTAGTGATCACAGCAACTGGTTACAGCAGTGTCCTCAATTCGTTACAGCAAGGTATCTTATGGATACCCTACCATCCCAAGTAGCAAATAGAAACTTGGAATAACAGTAAACGTTTACGCTCTGTATAAACATGCGCTTAAGTGCGCTCTATATTCTATATTTTTTGAATAAATGCTCCTGAAAAATATACCAAAATAGATAGGTACATTTTGTTGTATAGAAGGCAATATATATTAGAACTATAAAAGTAAATGTTTTTACTAAAACCGCTTACGACTTGCGAACAAAACAATCCATGGATTTATATTTCTATTTCTACGAAAGCCCATTTATAGAAAAAATTTAAAAAAAAATTGTATAGGTAACCCCGAAATTCATAGCTCATTTCTACGAAAGCCTATTTAAAGAAAAAATCTAAAAAATAAAAAATAAATGTATAACCCGAAATTCATAGCTCACACCTTTTAAACGGCTAAATCAATTTTGATAAAATACAACTAAGAATGACATTTCAAAATTTCGCGATTTGAACAAATAATTTATTATTATTACCTACTAACACGGGACAATAATACTTTTTTCCCGACACTATTTACGCGAATTTGACCCTTGTTAGTATTTCAGTAAGAACTATCTCGATCACATCAGCTTCCAACAAAAAAAAAACGCATTATAATTGGTAAATTCATTTAGGAGATTCGATGCCACAGACAGACACACAGACACACGTTACATATACATACAGATAACTAGATACACACATACACACGTTAAACCTACAACATCCCTATTTTTGCGTCGGGGCTAAAAGCTGACATGCTGCTGACAGACTATGTCGGCGGCAATGCATTGCCAACACTATCCAGTGGCTAAGACCAAATTATTTAAACAAGCTTTCTCTGTTATTTTGGTGTCTAAACTATACAACTGCAAAGATTCATCCAAATCAGTCAAGCAGTTTTTGTATGAGGGAGTAACAAACATCCATCAATCCATTCATCCTTACAAACTTTCGTACGAGTATGTAGCTGATGCCCTCAACTTCGTTTGCGTGTTAATTTTTTCATCTGAACAGATTACAAAAGTTTTTTCCCGCTAACTCCCGTTCCCGTGGGAATTTTGCAATATCCTGTTGCAACTAACCTTTAAGTTTACTAGGGTATCTGCATGCCAAATTTCAAGCGTCTAACTTAAGCGGTTTAGATTTTTCATACAAAAGGATTTTCCCGCTAATTCCCGTTCCCGTAGAGATTTCGGGAATTCCTTTCTTAGTGCACCTCTACGGTACCTAAGCTACGTCCCTTCCAAATTTCAAGTGCCTACGTTTAGCCGTTTAGGCTGTGCGTTGATATGTCAGTCAGTCAGTCAGTCAGTTTCTGCTTTTATATATTTAGAGATATTAGTAGAATACCACACAACTTACAAATTTTTTTTTACAAGCAATTCTGTTTTTGCCATGTACCATTACTGGTGTTATAAGCACAAGAAAAATATCCAAGATTTTTAAAAACTACTTTTATGTCAAATGATCATAACATTTTTATGACGAAACCAGCGTTACATCGGTCGAGGGCCGGTCAATGTTACTTATCTTTTATAATCTGTGCCCTCCGGAAGGTCATTGGCGATCGCCTCATAAAACGTAGGACAGAGGCCAAGGCTCGTTCCCTCTTTTATGGTCTATATAAAAATGGCCACTCCATTTCGCGTGTAGCTAGTGGACACTAGTTTAGGGCTGGGGCGGAATTAGGGGAATAGGGGGACCTCAATTTTTGAAAAATATGTTTCAAATAACGTGAAACTCCTAATCTTAACATAAATGTTTGTTCTCACTATTACCAGAAACATATTTAATAAGCTTGTTACGTTCATTTTTAACCGACTTCAAAAAAAAGGAGGTTCTCATTTTTACCTGTATGTAAGTAGGGTATTATTGGGCATTCTAATTCACTTTTTTCAAAAACCAGTTCACTTCACTCCGTTTGCTCCACTTCGTTCCGCACTCCGTTTCGTGAACTGGTGTTTTAAAAAAAGTTAATTAGAAAGCCCAATAATACAATTATGAAGTGAACTTAATTTGTCAACATTTACCTCATCAAATGATAGCAAACACGGTTCTATACAGCAGTACAAAGGTTCTACGCAGTAATTACGGATAAAAATATATGGGGTGGGATCTTTCACAATGTGTGTCTATATATATATACAGTTGTGGTTTCATAATATTCTCATTCAATATCAAGCGTCTCCTTCAATTTGAAGATAATGAAATTTGTGAAACAACCATTAAATTTACAAGTCGAGAAAATTTGTCCTGATCTTAAAACCCATACATACCGTCACGGGAAACTCTTACCAAATACTATTCGTTGTATAATTTGTGGTCCATCCAACTGTGGAAAGACTAATCTGATGGTAGGACTTCTTTTACATAGAAACGGATTGCGATACAGAAACGTTTACCTATACGCTAAAACTCTCCATCAATCTAAGTACGTTTTTTTGGAAAATGTCTTATATCAGGTACCAGACGTTACATTTGCAAAATATGGAGAAAATGAACACGTCATTAGTCTCCGGAAAGCAAAACCAGATTCCATCATAATATTTGATGATGTGGCTTGTGAAAATCAAAATAATATTAGAGACTTCTTTGCAATGGGAAGACATCGAAATGTTGATTGTTTTTATCTAAATCAAACCTACAGTAAGGTGCCGAAACAACTTATAAGAGACAATGCAAATTTAATTATACTATTTAAACAGGATGAAACAAATATGAAACATGTCTATAATGAACATGTAACAACGGACATGTCATGGACTGAATTTCGAGACATGTGTTCGAAAATATGGAGTGACCCTTACAATTACTTGGTAATAGACAAGAACTCTGAAAAAAATAAAGGTTGCTATAGAAAAAAATTTGATACGTTTATAGTTTTTGATTAACAAATAGTATTTAAACACATTTAAAATGTAATTTGTCTCATTATTATAAAGTTCACATTGAAACCTTACACGCTCATTTATAATGGAAACCAACTTGAAAAGAAAAGTCGCTGATGCAGCAGAGGCTATCAAGAAAAAAGTTAGCAAAATCAGAAACATAGAAATGGACAATGAAAGAGCTTTAAAAACCATTTTTAAACCGATCTCCGACCCTTTAAATAAAATTGTTCAACAGAAGAGAAGGATCATAAATAAGCCTCCTCTTGTAAACAATAACGATCGTGAAAATGATAAAAATTCTGAAAAAAGTTATAGCAACACTGAAAGTGAGAGGGAGGAAGAAGAAGAGGAAGGAGAGGAGGAAGAAGAGGAAGATGAGGATTTTAAAATTAACAATTTTAAAAATTATGAAAGTTTTAATACTAGCAATGAGTCGTATAAATCAGTTATTGATACAACTGCTTCTCAAAATGTATCTAACTGGTCATTGTCTCCTGAACGTTTTAAAGATGTTCCTTATGGTATTAGGAATGATCGAGGAAAACTCAAGATGGGTGCAACTAATGTTTATATTGCTGAAAACAATAGTTTTATAGTAATAGCAGGTCGTAAATATAAAATAACTCCTGGATTATCAGAATTGCTCATGAAAAAGCAACCCGACTTATCGTTAGTCACACAAGAGGACAAGTCATATTACAAAATGATGTTATTAGACACAAATGCACATAGACGAGGATATGATGCCAAAAAACCTATTAACAGTAATAAAGGTTCCAAATATAATTTTATTATAAAACCATTATTTAAACAACAACGTAATTATTCTGTAAGTACAGGCAGCAGTACTAAAGGCAAAGGTTTATCGTTGCTAAAAAAATGGAAAAAGAATACAGATTATGTATACTGGGATGATCCTAATGAATTGGTGGAAAGACTCAAACTTTTGATTGCTTCTCATGATGCTGGTAACACTGGAGTTGAAAATGAAATTATATCTATCTTAGAGGAGTTGAAAGAGGGAGGTATAATTACATAATAAGTTTGTGTTGTCTTCACATTTTTTCATTTAAGTTGAAATTCTCGCATATAATAGTCGTTTAAAATGAATGTGGATAAATTCGGTCATAATGTACATAAAAGGTTACGATTATCAGATATCTTTAATTTTTCTAATAAAAAAATGTTAACAACCGAAGATGGAGATTTTGATTTACAGTTGAAACGATTGAAAGGCGTAAAATATCCTTCTTCACCTGATGATGCTGTAAATAAAGAATATGTTGATACAGTTTATAATAAGTTGTGTAGTGAAAAAAGAGTGGAAGAATTAATTGAAACAGCTATAAAACGTTTGCTACTTGACTTCAAGACTCAGTTATTACATGAATTTTACACAAAAGAGGCTATAGATGAAATTTTGAAACTAAAAAATGGAAAAACAAAAAATCGTTAATGAAATTCATAAAGCAGCAAGAAGAAATTTTGACAGAAGACATGTTATACTTAAAGGGATTGATGATTTATGGCAAGCAGATTTAATAGATTTCCGAAATTTGAAACAGTTCAATAAAGGATTTAAATTCATCTTAGTCGTTATTGACTGTTTTTCAAAATTTGTGTGGACTGTACCAATTAAAACAAAAAATAAATTAGATGTAATGTTTGCATTTAAACATGTGCTTTCTACATCTAAAAGATGTCCTCATAATTTACAAACTGATATGGGAACAGAATTTTATAATGAAAGTTTCAAAAAAATTATGGATTTCCATAAAATTAACCATTACTCTACATATTCTATTAAAAAAGCTTCTATTGTTGAAAGAGTTATCAGAACAATAAAGTCTTGGCTTTTTAGGTATTTTAATTTACATGGTAGTTACAGATGGTTGGGAGAACCTCTCAATGTAGTTGTGAAGACTTACAATAACAGCAAACATCGCAGTACACAATTCAAACCCAAAGATGTTAATAAATTAAAAGAAAAATTGGTCTTGCAAAATTTAAATTGCATGCAAAGAAACAAAAATGTTATTAAAAAAGTTAAATTTAATTCCGGTGATTATGTAAGAATAAGCAAACATAAAAGTTGTTTTGACAAAGGCTATACTCCTAATTGGTCCACAGAATTATTTCAAGTGGGAAGTGTTAATAATACATCTCCCATAACGTATAATATTGTAGACCTTAAGAAACAACCTATATTAGGGTCTTTTTATGAACAAGAACTGCAAAAGACAGCATATCCAAATGTTTACTTAATAGAAAAAGTACTAAGAAAAAAGAAAAATAAACTCTTCGTGAAATGGTTAGGCCTTCCTACTACTGAAAATAGTTGGATTGATATAAAGGAAGTACTATAGATAATGTTATCATATATTTGATAGTAATGAAAGGAGAAGGACTTATTAATAGTTTAATCAATAATTTACCTTTTGAGTTACATTTACCTGGATATAACTATTGTGGTCCGGGCACAAAATTAAAAAAACGATTATTAAGAGGAGACAAAGGTGTCAACGGGTTAGACGAAGCTTGTAAGCACCACGATATTGCTTATTCTAATTACTCAGATCTAGACAATCGTCATAAAGCTGACTTAGAATTATTGAAGATGAGCAAGCAAAGACTCAAATCAAAAGATGCAGGAAAAGGTGAAAGGCTTGCTTCCTGGTTAGTAGGGAAAGCTATGAAAGCTAAAGTGAAATCAGGTGCTGGATCCAAAACTTTTAAAGCTATTATTTCTAAAATACGTTCTGATCTGAAAAAACGAAAGCCAAGTAACAATACGTCTGCAATTAAATATGCGTACGGTGCTGCAAAGAAACTACTTAAAGAAAATAAAGTCAGGTTGCCTCGTGTTATACCTTTACCTAAAACCGGAGGCATCCTTCCCTTGATCCCAATTTTTGCTGGGCTATCTGCTTTAGGAGCCTTAGCTGGAGGTGCTGCTGGTATTGCGAAAACTGTAAATGATTACAAAACAGCCCAACAAAGTTTACGAGAAACTGAGCGACATAATAGAGCTATGGAATCAATGTCAATAGGAAAAGGTTTATATGTTAAACCTTATAAGAAAGGGGCTGGATTATACATAACAAATTCAAAAAACTGAAGAAAAGGCTACCAAGGAGAGCTCTTACAAATTATGATATTTTAGAGAATGCTAGAGATATACCATTTTTTAGAGGTGTTTTTATGAGAGACACATTACCGAAAAAGCCTAAAAAGAATGAGTGTGGTATTATTAATCTAGACGAGTCTACTAGCGAAGGAACCCATTGGGTAGCCTATGTGAAATATAATGATTATTGCGAATATTTTGATAGTTTTGGTGATTTGAAGCCGCCGCTCGAGTTCTTAGAATATCTCAAGTGTTTTAATATATTTTATAATTATACAAAACATCAAACGTATAATACAGTAAACTGTGGTCATCTTTGTCTAAAGTTTTTAAGAGATTTTTGGAAAAATAAAGAAACCTTATAAAATACTGGAACTGTTTTTTAATTCCATCATTTGCAATATGTCTTTCACATTGTCAATAACCGGTAACCAACCGACATTATCAACTATTTACTCACCTCCTTTAGAATTACAAGGTCAATATGAGTGTGCTTTATTACATTTTTGCACATTTAATTCATTTCCCAATATTGATAGCAACAATAACAAGTTTTATTATGGTAATAACGAAGTGATAGAGATACCCGAAGGAACTTACGAACTTCAAGATATCGAGGAATTTTTAAAAAGTAATGTAAAGGATACATCTTTTGACATGTTATGTAATAATAATACTTTGAAACTATCGATCTTTTGTACGAAAGACATTGATTTCAGTAAACCTAATGCTCTGGGTAATTTGCTAGGTTTTGAGAAAAAAGTTCTTAAAGCGAATATATTGCACACATCACAGCTACCAGTCAACATTTTGTCTACAACAGTCGTACGAATCGAATGTGATATTGTGAGTGGATCATTTATTAACGGGAAACCGAGCCATATAATTCACGAGTTTGCTCCTAACGTGCCGCCTGGTTACAGAGTTGTTGAAATACCAAAAAATATTATTTACTATCCAGTGAACCAGAAAAATATTAGTTGCATTAACATAAGGATATTAGACGCTAACAATAACTTGGTTAATCTGCGTGGTGAAGAAGTTCAACTATATATCCAATTTAGAAGAAATGATTGATTACAATAATAAATACTTGCCACCGCAACTCAGAAACCCCAGTACGGTTTGTGCTATCCAAAAGAAAACATCAAAAACGAAGCATAAGTTAACTAAAGAAAACAGGAAATTTCTTCAATTACTAGGTCTACTAAAATGAACATATTAAATCTTACTAGCACACCTAACTATGATAACTCAATTGAAGGTATCGAGTTTCATTCATACAAACCGTATGTTACTAGTTTTAACAGAAATGATGAAATTCGGATTGCAATCAATCAGCAGGATTTATATGTTTTACCATCAGCCAGCACTCTTTATTTAGAAGGCATTGTTAGAGTTGTTAAAGGTGATACACAGAAGAGTCTTGATACTGTACATTTTACTAACAATCCGTTAATGTATCTTTTTCAAGATATACGATACGAATTGAATGGGATTGAAATTGATAAAATTAAAAATGCAGGTATTACTACAACTTTGAAATCCATTCTGTCAATGAACGATAGCGAGTCTCGGATGTCTAAAGCATGGGGGTGGGATATAGAGGGTAACAAAAATATTCACCATGGAAACTTTTCAGCATCTATTCCGCTAAGTAACATACTAGGATTCGCTGAAGATTATAAGAAAGTAATAATAAACTGTAAGCATGAACTTATTCTTCTACGCAGTAACACCAACTTAAATGCTCTGAAACTTAACACCGGTGAAGTAGTGAGTGATATTGTTATGAATAAAATTGTATGGCGAGTTCCACATGTCAAGGTGTCTGATAAGGAAAAAGTCAATTTACTGCGCTTGTTGGATAAAGATCGCCCAATTCAACTAGCCTTTAGAAATTGGGATTTATATGAGTATCCTTTATTACCTAAAACAACAAAGCATACTTGGTCTATTAAAACATCTTCTCAAATTGAAAAGCCACGGTTTGTAGTCTTAGCATTGCAAACTAACCGGAAAAATAATGCAAGTGCTGATATGTCAAGATTTGATCACTGTTACTTACGAGATGTAAAGGTGTATCTAAATTCTACATACTTTCCGTACGAAAGTCTTGACATTAGTTTTGTAGGAGACAGAATTGCATTATTATATGAACAGTATGCGAGATTTCAGCAGTCGTACTACGGTCGTGAAAGAGTAGAACCGCTTCTAACGGTACAACAATTTAAAGATATAGCACCTCTATTTGTAATTGACTGCTCCAGGCAAAACGATAACATAAAAACAGGACCTGTTGTCAACGTGCGCATTGAAATAGAGTGTGATACTGAAATTCCTGATCAAACTTCTGCATATTGTCTTATTTTTAACGATTGCTTGATAGAATACAAACCTTTGAGCAGTATAGTTAAAAAGATATCATGAATGCAATAATTGTGGATGTACAAGGTTTTAAAAACTTAAAAAATGAATTCATTATTAAAGAATGTGCTATTGCCACTGAAGAACACACTCAAGTATTTTTAATAAAACCTCCATATCCATATGTCAAATTAACAAAAGAAGAAAAGAAACGTGTGTTGTGGTTAGAAAAGAACCGTGGTATTTATTGGAGTGAAGGATACATCGACTTTAGGGAATTTGAAAGAGTGATAAAACCTCATTTACAAAACAAAAATATTATTGTTAAAGGAGAAGAAAAAATAAAATGGATAAAATGTATATGCGAAAATTGTAACATAATCGATATAGGTAGTAAAGGCTGTCCTAATATTGCAAGTCTTCATAATAAGTACTGCAAAGATATTACAAAATTTAATTGTATAATTCATTTAAAAGAATGTTCTTTAAAAAATGTATTATGTATTAAAAAGTGGTATGAAGATAATAATATAGATCAATTTAATTTTTTTAACTAGTTTTTATTTTTAAGTTTAATAAATTACGTACTTATAAAACAATAGCCTTTTATTTATTTTAACTCATCTTAACAAAACTACTCTTAATAGTTACATAACGTCAAAATGCATATTTTATTGTATTTACTATCATTTGATACGATGAAACAATAAAAAAGTATAATTATTCCTAAGTAGATACTATTTATTTACAATCTAAACAATTTTAATAACTTAAGAAATTACAAATAGTAGAACTAACTTAATACTATAGAGGCTGCAACAGAGGTTGTTTCCTGTAGCACTGCAGTTTCTGGAAAAGAGAAAATAAGATTTTAATTAACTTGTACTATGAGGTTCGAAACGGACAACACAAAATCAAAATATATTTATATACTTACCAGCTTATAGTCCAAACTCCGATCGCTCTCCCAACTCCTTGCACACGTGATAAAGCAGCTGCACCAACTGTCTGAGCACCGGATCGTCTTCATCGTGCACGATGTAATTGCTCTTCAAAATTGTACGGCAAATTTTCTCATCGTCTTCAAATTGAGATAACTCCACCTTAACTCCAAAACGTGGAGTCTTATCGTCTCGATACACGCACAAGAAGGATGTGAGATCGACTTTTTCACTCATGTTTAAAGCTATGCACTGCTTTGCTTGAAGAACTAAACGTAAATGAACAACACAATAGATAAAACGGAGTCATGTAATATAACACCTCCTTTGTTCCTGATATTTATTTGAACATGTTGAAACTTGTTCAATTTTTCATCTCACGTTTCGATTCGTTTTTGCTGTGCTAGTATTACTTACCAGTAATTTAAAACTAGAGAACATAACACCTCATTGTTATTGTTAGTAGATGTCAGAATTTGTTAGAACATGTTCAAACACGTTCATGTTAAATTACTAGTATGCAGGTACATTATTTTGTATTTCTAGTCAAATAATGGTAGGTAATTGTATTTAAATAAAATAAATAAAACATTTAGTTTAGCTACATTTATTGATATAAAAATAAAATCAATACATTAAACTTAGTACCTAAAACTAATACTTATTTCTTAACTTACTATCTAACATACTTAGTTGTTACAAAATCCTTATAAAATATGCACTGGCTGTAGCTACAATTTCTAGCTCGATTAAGGAAAGGGGGTTGGCGAAACAAATTAAATAATTATTTATATTTTGAAAAGCTGACAAACAGTTAAAATCCAAATTGCTTTCTACCTTTTTAACAAAATTAATTGCTTCAACATATTCGTTTTCAAGTTGGAATACTCTCAATTTAATACAGTCAATAAAATGATAAATCGCTTCGCTTACGAGATGACCAAATTGTAAAGAACAACGTTTATCACTATATATTAACACGGTTAAAGTTTGTAACGCTGCCTTTTTATCTGTAAATTTCACCGTGCCAAAAGAATAACCATTATTTAACATCTCACACACTAGATTCCACTCATTAATAGAGAAAAATAGACTTTCTTCCTCGTTGAAAATATGAAGTTGAGGCATGAAATCATTTAAAACCCAAAGTCCAGATTTTATATTAATACCGTTGTCGTGTGTATACACTCGCATTGAAATGACACAATCAGTCAGGTAGCTCTCGGCCATGGTGAATTATAAAGTTTCGTTACAGTTGTCATTTTTAGGATAAAGTATCACAGTGTCCCCAAGAAACAGTTGAAATGCGGTCTTTCAAAATAATGCGCTTGTCGTCGTTTGCTGACAATGCAATCTTATTCTGTTCTTGTGTAAATATTTTATGTTTAAGTGATTTGAAAATTATATTTTTCTTACGAATCAGCTTATTCTCCATTAAAACTTTGCTATAATCTGAAAAATGAACATGTTTTATAACGTTCTTTTGTACACCTTTTGCTTTTTTTAATTCGTCTTGTTGTGTTTTAATGCAATAGAGCTTTGACCTTAACCCCACAAACTCCGAAATAACGGTCCCACCCAATTCGTCTTTAAAGAGACCTGGTACCTTTTTATTCAATAAAGGTATATTGTAACAATTGTTTATATCATAATTACTAGTATCGAAATATTGTAAAAAATGACTTTTCAAATCTTTATAAAAATCTTCCGTATCTATAGTATAAAGAAAACTGTCTGTGTCTGTATAACACAATCTCAGTCTTTCGCCATAAAAAGGTTTCATGACAGAGTAATGGAAATCGAACATGTGACTTTT
>OX465251.1:2124463-2286886 GCA_949987775.1 Aproaerema taeniolella | reverse complement strand
CCGACAAAAACTGTTTCCTTCAGTTTTCTCATCTGTTTCCTCATGGCCAAGGACGAGAAAGACCCTGCAAGGGCGAAGGGCAGTCAGAGAGTAGATAAAACTTATTGTTCCTACTATAAACCGAAGACAAGATTTATCTTATCTTTATCTCTTCTGTCGACGCCCCATTCGTGTGATTTATGTGTGAATAGGAAATTTTTGGGGAAAAGTAACTCAGTGCGTGTTCCGTACATATTTTTGCTAACCCCGACAATTTGTGTAGTGGCCTGTTTTCTGTTTGATTTATTTTTCTTATTGTCTTCACTGAACGGTAGGGAAATTTGTACTTCAGATGTTTCAGTTGAGTAATCTATGGGTTTCCTTAACAATTGCCACATCGACTTCTGATCTACACTTGTAGAATGCTTGTACTTTAAAAAAGTTAAAAATGCTAATTTAATTCAATATTTTGACGTATTTTAAGAAACATTCTTTACGTTTTATGAAATGAAGCTGTTTTTTACTTTGAATTTGACTACAAATAATTTCAGGGAAAGAAAAATATTCGGCGTGATTGGGACTTGAACCCACGACCCCAGGATTAGATCTTCTGGTCTCTAACCAACTGAGCTATCGTACCTTCAAGTCAAGAGGCGAAATTTCTCATATTGTGTGTAAAAAGATTCGATAAATCGTAAAGACATCTGAATTTTAGTTTATCTCCTTACTTCTGCATTTCCGAGCTCAATATATCTGTAAAGTTCAACTAAATAGGCTTATTCTGGAAGAGCTCGCTACATCATCGACTGGATCTTTGGTCCTGAGCTAGACCGTGGTCAAGAGCGTACCCATTCCTTATAAAAACTTATGGCAGTGTTGATGATATTTTGATTTGTTTTGCTTGCATTCAATTTCATTAAATAAAATATGTGTGGTTGATAAAAACTCGACGGCCGGTTTGGTCGAGTGGTAGTGATCCTGCCTCTTGATCGGCGTGTCCTGGGTTCGATTCCCAGTTGGGGCAAACATTTGTGTAAAAAGCAGATTTTTGTTCTCGGGTCCTGGGTGTTGTTTGTGTTTGTCTTTATGTGTTTTCCAAGGGACCCTCGACACATGGGAAAACCTTAGAGCGGACCTTTGAGTGTGTAGCGTTTTATTATTATTTATGATTTTATGTTTTTTACCATGTTAAGCGACTGCCAAATGAGTACATGAATTAATGAATGAAAGATTTAAACACAACAGGCGGCTTACCCATGAAACTAAACTAATGGCCTCACAATTTCATAATACATCCTATCTATCCATAAAATCACGCTCAATAATCCCTAACGGGGTAGGCAGACCATCCTGTGGTCCAAATGACGCCACGTTTGACATACATCCTTCCTTACTAATATTATAAATGCGAAAGTAACTCTGTCCGTCTATCTGTCTGTCCGTCTTTCACGCCTAAACTACTGAACCGATTTTGATGAAATTTGGTACAGGAGGTTTACTATGATCGCTTGACGCGATCCAATTTAGAACCTAAACAAGTCTGCAACGCTTATTCGTACCAAGATGGCTTATAAGCGATTCAATTTTGGCGCTGTTGCGATTCAAAGGCAGACCAGCGACAATTTATGTAGACATTTAAAATGGACCATACACAACCGAGCAGTTCAAAAGCAGCGCCATCATGGTACCATTTTAAAAATCATTCCAATTGCGAAGCAGTCCAAAGTTGGATCCTAAACAGAAATGCTTTTAAACGATCGTGGTAGGTAAAATAGATTAGAGCCTGGGAAAAGACATAGGCTACATTTTATCCCACAGTTGGGCACGATATAACCTGTAATCCATGCGGGCGGAGCCGCGGGCGGAAAGCTAGTAATATATGAAATTACAAGAAAAATATACTTGCCTTTCCTAATAGAAATTGTCCATAGTTTAGAAGACCGAACATTTTTTCAACCTGACAGATGAAGATGATGTGTACTTATTTGTTAACATTTTGTTATTTGTTTGTTATTTACACAACTACTTTGTTAACTCAGGGTTTCAGTCGTAAAAAATTAACAAAACCATAATCGCTCCTAAACTTTATAAGACAGTAATAAAATAACCGACCAGTTGAACTATTTCAGCTCGAAACATCGTAAACAAGTTTACAAGATCAGCTCATAGTTTATTAAAGTAGTAAAAATCGAATAAATTTACAACAGTCGACGGTACCTCATGAAAACTCCGTAAAACTTGATTTTTCACTATTTACTCGCTAGCATTAACCTTTTATTTGCAACACTCTGAATTTTAGACCATGCTAAAAGATGCCCGGGATTTCGTTCCCATGGGAATTTGTAATATCCTTCCTCATTCCTTGCCAATGTTATATATAGTATTTATATTGATTTTATTGCATGTCACAATACACTAAAGTTGTTACAATAAATGTGGGTTATGTTCTGTGTGACCACCCTTGTGCCAAATTTTAGCTTTCTAGGTAAAATTTCATTCATTTTCCGTGTGGTGGTCGGTTGAGAATAACACCACCCCATCTCTTTCCGTGGGTGTCGTAACAGGCGACTTAGGAAACACAAATGAGACCTGCCTCCTAGTAATCCATCCCAGTGTCGTTGCACTTCATTTTTTTCTGAATTTGAGGTGTCGTCCTATGGTCTCATGCAGTATGGTATTAGGCTCTATAAAGGGCCGTCTAGTTCGCGACCACCCTCCTACCGAAGTACGACGCCAAACAGCTTGCTATGTTCCGTCAGTGTGTGGGAGTACCAGTCTCTTTATAGGCATTTTCTGGGTTAACTCGCTCCATCGTCGACCTCATCTGTGACTTATATGGTCGGAATTGAGGTCAAGAGTTGACCCATCTTATAATAATAAAAAAAACGCTTTCTAAGTCCAAGGATGAATCAATGAGTAAGTCAGGACCCTGTTATTACATATATTAAGAAGATAGGACATTAAAATCCACTTACAAACACTTCACTTATAAAATGACTAACGCAACGTGCCAAAGAATCTGTTAATATTTTAATGAAACAATTAACATTAAATACCCGGTCCCCCGGGGCGCGATTTTAATTTTAATGCACGGCCATAAAGTGGGTTCATCTTGGAACACTTTTAATTTATTTTACACTTTCGAGAAACACCGCGGTGAAAACGCAGCGGGAAACACGATAAACAAGAAACTTCCATTTTAAGAGCTGCTCTATTGAGTAGGTATCACTTTATACTATATTTTTCTATGTTCTTAAAATTGTAGGATATTGTTAGATTCTGCTGGACTTCTATACTATGTCCCATTTTTTCAGAGATAAAGAACATCGAAACTGATGAATTATACCATGTGGTGATCGGTTGAGAATAACACCACCCCATCTCTTTCCGTGGGTGTCGTAAGAGGCGACTATGGTCTCATGCGGTGTGGTAGGCTCTGTAAAGGGCCGTCTGGTTCGCGACCACCCTCCTACCGAAGTCCTACGCCAAACAGCTTGCTGTGTTCCGTCGGTGCGTGGGAATGCCAGTGCCTTTTTAGGCATTTTCTGGGTTAACTCGCTCCATCGTCGACCTCATCTTTGACCTTATGGTCAAGATTGAGGTCAAGAGTTAACCCATCTTATAATTAAAAAAATGTATGGCATTGACAGACACAACAGAAAAGTCATGTGATCAGTTCATGTCAATACCATACATTTCAGAACTACCAATCTTAGTAATCGCCAGCAAAACATATTTTACAATGAACAAATTTTAATGTCCGGACCGACGAGAAGCTCAGTTTTGTACGTTATTTATTTATTCATTCAGTTTAGTCTTGTTTTTATTACGAGTATAATTATTTTTAATTTTTAATTTATTATATTTTTTACTTACCTTGATTCGTACACTTTTACATTAATATTTTATTTATTATTTTTTTACAGTATTATTATTGTTTATTTATACATTTATATGGGACGCGTTCCGAAGCACTTTGGGTGTTGGCAGAATTAACAGCGTTGTGGCACTGTCACAACATTAAGCTGAGCCAAAGCCCATTCACCGATTCGGTGCATGTACCTACATGTTTACTTAATGTAATTTATTCGTTAATTGTTTTTTTTGTGTTGTGTTGTAGGTATGTTACATGTACCTTGTCATGAATCAATGTATTTCTCTCTCTCTCTCTCTCTCAAAATGCACTTTGTCTAGGCCTCCTGCTGCCTGTTCAAATGCTGAGTATCTATTCTGTAAGTCTAATTTTGGGGCATCGTATATCATTCTATTCCAATGACTAAAGAGTAAAAGGACAGGAAATTTCACAAAAATATGCGTGCCTGTAGTAAGCACATGCTAGGGTATCAAAATATCGATACTTGTTCAAAGTATCGATAGGTGGTACAGAGTAGGTACGGTTACTTTATGATAATTGAAAAATAAACAAAATCACAGCATTTATTTACATTTATTTACAATTTGTCAATGTGAAAAAAAAGACCAGTTCACAAAGTACCCAGAGTTTATAATTTTGTACAATGATCATATAAAAGATATTTTTTTTAAATAAAAGCCGCCATACAAAATCGTGACACGAGACCGAAGACCGAGCTCGCGCAGGGCTAAGCCCAGAGCGACCACCCTCTCAATTCCATGATGACCGCCATAAAAGGTTCACTCTAAGAGCGAGGCGAGGCAGCAGGCCGAGGAAAACTGCGTATATGGTGAGGCCGAAGGCCAAGCTCTACGTAGAGCGACGCGGAGCGTGACGTTTCACCCAACCTAAAATTCAAGATCTCGGATATGAACTTTTGCGAACCTGATATTTCGTGACGTTCAATAGTACCCGAAGAAATGCTTAATACAAAAATGACACTCATGCACGCTATTGAAAAAATCTAATTATAAAAGTGGAATCTGGTGCCAATATTATTAAAAGATACGCAAAAGCTTGCGAATAAACCAACATGTGATCGTCGAGGTTATCAATCACCTCGAAAAAACAGACAGAGTAAGGAGGTTAAAGAGTGTGTTAGTGTCAATTTAAGCTAGCATTGCAGGCAGCAAGTATTTTTTGGTGACTTATAAAATTAGTAAGCAAAACTTAAGCTATTATTTATTCTGTGACTTAAGGATGTGAATTCGCCTTCTTAACTGAACAACTTTTCCGTGCCTTTGTCTAGATTAAATTTTCTTGTTAATACTTGATTTTTAACTATAATACAATACTTTCCATAGAGGTTTACAATTTATAAATAAGTATAATAAATATATGAATACATAATGTATATAATATATATTTAAACGAGTGACGGTTCTTCGCTGTTGCATTCAGACCTCAAGGCATCTATGACGGCTGTGTCTCGACTTTTGATCGCCATTTTGAGGTTGTAATTGACCACTTTTCCCCTGCCTGCCGTCTCTGCTTCTTGGATGAATCTGCCTATCGCATCGTTACCATCATCCGCATAATATTTGCAACTGGCGGTATGACGCGATATGGCAACTACAGCATGTGGGATACTGTCGTGTAGCTCCTGCCTGGTCGTTGTAGTACGCACGATCACCACCTTTTTGTACGTCAACCCTTGAGCCTCTTGTATGGTGAGGATGCGTGACCCGGTGCCCGATCCGTATGCCTGGTTTTGTAGAGTTGTCTTTTCTACTTGTGTATGAACAAGGTACAGGGTTTTGGACTGGGTTCGATCGATCTGTGCATCTGTATAAGGAGTGCGTACGAAGTTTCGACGAGTAAATGCCACTGTAGACTTCTCTAAGGGCAAATGCTACGTAAAAAAAATATATTTAGCTTCTCCATGCAACTAGAAATTGCCTCAGTATGAGATTTTTTTCCAAGAATTTCATGGATTCCTTACCAAAAAAGAAACAGAAGGCACAGAAATACTTACAATTTGCAAGGTTTTATTAAATGCTGATTCCTCAAAATGTAAAGAGCATAGGTGGAGTACTTTATGAGGTTTCAAATTATCTTTCCTAATAATGTCAAACCACTTACGTCGCAACGCTTCTTTTTTTGGGAACCTGAAAACATAATCAAATCAAATACGTACTAATACTAATAATCCTCTCACTTGGTAATGTAGTTTAAAAGAAAAACAAATTTCTAAGGTAAAATAATCATACAGAATAACATTAATTAAATTAAAATATTTTCTAAACGTAGGTAACTATAAAATCTTAGCTATGATTTGATTTCGCCATTTCAGTTTTTAGCAAAACTGTCCCTTTACACCTTGAATACAGAAAGTGATAGTATAGATAGTTAAAAACAGCTTCTTATCTTATTTAGCTTAATGTGTCCCACCGCTATTTTAATATAAAAAAATATTGTAACTGATCACTCGTACAAATATGCTCTGTAACTAATACAGAATCATCGATATAAATTCGATAGCCATTATTATTACATCACTAATGTCATTTGTATAGAAATTTTTGTTATGGAAAATATTATGTAAAGTTAGCCAGAAAGGTAATTTAGGGTGTAAAAAACGTGAAAACTATAAAATATAGTCTTAGTAATGAAGGTTTTAGAAGTATTTTTGGGTTTAATAGGCGTATTTCAACAAAAAAAGGTTACTTACTGATGCACAGTCGTTTGCTTGCTATTTTTGTTAGCCCTGTAGCTGCACTGTTTTACAGAGCACGAAGCCATTTTGCTACCTTCTCATCCAATGTTCTGACACTATACAAAACCACAAAACAACTTCTCCTCAACAAAAAACACAATTTTTCACTAATGTTGCTATTCACTTGACAGCTGAAGTACTCACGAGTGAAATGTAAACAAACTTAACAAAAATGGCGGCCGGCCACGCTTCATAAGTATGTATATGTCAAATATTGCGCCTCCATATAAACAAATACTACATACTCAAAGTTCTATTCCTTAGCGTCATACGGTGACAGTGACACTAGGTGACAAGTATCTGTCGTATATCGATCGTAGAGGTAAGAATAATAGAGGCCTCTTCTTTTTAACCCCGACAAAAAAGGTGTGTTATAAGTTTGACGTGTGTATCTGTGTGTCTGTTTGTGTCATCATAGCTCCTAAACGAATGGACCGATTTCAATGCAGTTTTTATTTTATTTTAATAGCTGACGTGTCTTAGGTATTATTCTTAGCTTTATTTGCTCAAAATCGGTTCAGTTGTTTAAAGTTATAAGCAATTGAATTTCGGAGGTTTTCCTTTTTTTTTAAATCTCAATTATGTCAGCTTTCCAACAAAAAAAATCGGTACATTCGTTTAGAAGCTACGATGCCACAGACAGACACACAGATACACAAAAAATACACTACAAACTTATAACACCCCCTCTTTTTTGTCGGGTGTTAAAACCGAACGTGTCAAAGCAGCCGACACCGAGTTTACAGCCCATTTAAGTTTGACTTGGACTTTACAAGTTCGTTGGCCAGTGTTTCAGTGTCCTGATATTGAAGCGCTTCCGTTTACATTTCCTTATTCTTATCAGTACACAACTGTGAAACAGTACGGGAATACTGATAAAACGTATATACTGCGTTTTAAAAGGTTAGATTTTAACGGATAATAACTCTAAAATTAGGGCCTTACCAGAAAAACTAAATCTTAGACAATGTTTAAATAAATAAATAAAATAATTTTTATTTCAAGCTCATAACAATAAAATATTTGCAGTCCCATAAAAAATAGTAATAATATAATTATTAATTACTTCTTCAATTCAATTCAATAAATTAAAATATGTATTAAATTACATTGTCACAGTAGGTCATAAAATGTATTAATCGTCAGAAATGCTTGTTATAATGTTAATATTTAAGGTAGTCCTTAGGTACTTAAGTACCTGCACCGACAAAGTAGACACACTTTTAATTTGCCACTTATTATAAAGTCACTGTCAGAAACATATATTTTTCTAAATACAGCTGAAATTATTGTGTTATCACATTGCTGAAGCCTTTTGTGAAAAAATATCTTGAATTTATACATTAATTCACAAAAACCTTCCACTTTACAGTCACTAAAGATACCAGTCGCGCTACGGCAGCTCTAGCATAGCTCGAAAGGCATTTTTATACTGAACTCGAATTGTGTTATAGTTTTACTTATTATATCTATACCAGAGTTTAAAAACGTCTGTATGGACATAGATTCCTTTGCCTTACCCGAAAGTCAGTTTTTGTATGGAAAACATATATATCAGTTACATACATTGTCTAAGTACTATTTAATATTTTGTGGTTAAGCAGTTATAACTTGTAGCTCTTAAATGGCTGAACGAATTTTGATACCTAAGAACCGAAAAAACCGCATCGATATCTATCATTTTATTTAGGACCTACGATGCGACAGGCAGACACACAGATACTCAGAGATACAGATATACAGATATAATCTTATACCACCCCTCTTTTTTGTTTTATAAAAATAGTCTTCTTTTTGCTAGCAGAATTACAAAGGAAGAAATCAAAAGTAATACAGTACAGTCGTGTGTACGTACGGTTTTAAAATTATGTGAAATGTCCTAAAGAGTTGAAAATTTAGTCGCAAACAAATTTAACTTCTCAGATTCGAATAAAAGGGTTAATGATCAGTGGATGTTTAAACAACAATTGATTACGAAAATAAGTTTAGGATAACTAACAATGCTCAGAAGAAACTTGATAAAAAAAACGGTATCAGGAATAAGTTTTAGTGACAATCCGCGAAAAAATAAATAAATGTTTTTTATGCCAGCCACCAACAACCAAGACAACTTTATTTTCATCACACATAACATTATAATACGTATATTTCACACACTCACGTCTGTAATCCTAATCCCATACGGGGTAGGCAGAGCACCAGTGTTTCAAAACCACTTGATGCCACGTTTGACAAAAAATGATGTATAGTGATGAGAGGTTGTCACCCTTACGTACACAATACAGCTAAACCCTCGCGTCCCTATACTGACTTTTACAGTATACCTGAGAAGAGTTGGCAGCTGGTACATTCTAAGGTACATTCTATGTATATTCTAAGGAAATGCACTGTAGAAGCCTAAAAAAACAGTAGAGTACCCAGGGAATCAAGCATAAGTTTTACAGTCAATTCGCGAAAAAATAAAGGAATGTTTTATGCCAGCCACCAACAACCAAGAAAACTTTATTTTCATCGCAAATAACACCAAAACAAAGTCAGAAACACTAACACATACTTTGCCTAACAGATTGTGTATTGGACACGTTTTGGACGCCTTCCAAAATATACGAGTATGCCATCTTAGAGATATCTTGTCAGTGAATATTATGTGTACAACCGTACAATACAAGCTTCTCATTCTCACGGACGTACACTGGTCTACACATCAAGCTTTATATATCGACGTTCAAGTTTTCCTTATTTCATTTGCTATAGTAATGATTTTCATAGTGACTTGACGTGCTGTTGTCTGTAGGTCTTTCATTGAGGTTGGGGAATAAAATCAAAACATGTGGTTCTGGCGCCAAAACAAATATCAGAGATAATGTTTTTATCTACATGGAGTAGTATATACTAAGAGTTATCTGGAGATTTGAATGTTTGCGTGAATAATTTACCAAAAAATCAACCTAGGTATGAGGTAATTCGCGGTTAGATGTACAGACAAAATATCAAAAAAAGATTAAAATGACATTATCAAATATCGGGTCGGCTTCTAGACTTTGGGTTGAAAATTGGTGAACAATGGCTTAAAAGACTATTCTTACTTATACATCTAAAACTCAATGTTGATCGTCATCTCATCTAAGTGCCCCGCCGCGTCTGTCTGTCTGAACGCGACAAACTCAAAAACTACTTAACAGATATTCATACAGTTTACACCAATATACGGAGTTATTCCAGAGGAAGGTTTTTATGTAAAACTAGCTTTTCGCCCGGGACTTCGTTCCCGTGGGAATTTCCCCGTCAATTTTCCAATGTTTTTAATAGTTATTCTGCTATTCGGGACGGAGAGAAATACAACAAATCAAAAACCATGGAAATCGGTCCAGCCGTTCTCGAGTTATAAGTGTTGTAACAAACACGACTTTCTTTTATATATATAGATTCATTCCCGAAAGTCCCGGGCTGGAAGCTAGTATGAGATGAGAGGTAAATTTTCATTAAATCATGCTTGGCAGAATGTTATTATTTTTCCTTCTCCATGTATTAGGCGTGTGGTGTGTGGTATGTCAAATAAACGTTTTAAATCTTGAATCTTGATCGGTTGAGAATAATATCACCCCATCTCTTTCCGTGGGTGTCGTAAGAGGCGACTATGGAAACACAAATGAGACCTGCTTCCTAGTAATCCATCCCAGGCAACGACACTTAATTTTTTCTGAATCTGAGGTGTCGTCCTATGGTCTTGTAACGACATGCCCCTGACGGATTGAAATATTAAGTTGGGGACTTATATTTCAATCTTAATATTGTTGGAAGATCAATATTGTTTTGGGAATATGATAGGACTTGTTCTTAAGCTGAGCTCTATCTAATTCCATCAAAATAAAATTTTATATCGTTCCTGTATTAAGATTTTCTTTTTTTGTATGAAAACGCGGACGATCATTTAAACTCGTTCATATATGTATAGGCGGGGACGCGGACCCGCCGAGACGTGAGTAAATGTTGTCAGAGAGGAGATATCAAGTGGATATCGTAATAGCCTCAATGATGAAATACAATATTACTAAAACATGTCGGGTAGGGACTTGGCTCTACTTAGACATGTGTGAATGATACCGGAGAGGAGATACCTAGGAGATGTCGTAACAGCCTCAGTGAAGAGATACAATTCACATATCATGTCATGTACAAAATCCAAAATCCAAAATCCAAAATCCAAAATCCAAAATCCAAAATCCAAAATCCAAAATCCAAAATCCAAAATCCAAAATCCAAAATCCAAAATCGGAAATCCAAAATCGGAAATCCGATTTTTGGAAATTGTGCTGGGAGCTTGGTCTGGTTTCAGATAATGAGAAAGACACATGAAAAGGTACGGAATGTGGTTTGCAGACGTGATTACGACACTTTTAAGAATAAAAAAGGCGTGCACGCCGACAAAGGGACGATACATTAAAACTTGAAAGTACGAATCTGTTGTAAACTAGCATAGACGACCGGATCAGTGTGAAAAACTCCACAAAACGATAGATATCGATTATCAATGTTCCTTAAGGTTCACATATGAGATTCGTATCGTCATAGCCTTCGAAATGGATTAAGGATTCAGCGCAAAAGTTTGGAATTATTGTACATAGTCGAGATCAGGACTATAAACAATCACAGGTAGTAGTAACTTCGGTGAACAGCCTTCGAACGCATTACGGTTGGGTCACCAACCTAAAAATCATGTAAATACAGGCAATAGTAACTTCGGTGAACAGCCTTTATAGCTAGTCGAGATAACGACGATAAATAATCATAGGCAGTAGTAGCATTAGCGAACAGCCTTAAATGGATATAAAATCCACGAATGAAAATAAGCTTTGGTATTTTATATCTTAGCAAATCTCACATCAAATATAAGAGACGTTAGTAGTCACAAGCGAAAGCGTTTCATATAAAGACGTTTGGGTAGCGTCTGTAGTTTACAGTCCTTACCTACTGTAAACTACGTTAACCACCTATAAGGTGGAATATTAAGTTGGGGCACCAACTATAAATATATGTAGGTAAGTTTTTACCGTTCTTTTAGAGAACGAGAAACAGACAATAGTAACTACGGTGAACAGTCTTCGAAAGCATTACGGTTGGGGCACCAACTATAAAGAAATGTAACTTCAGGCGGTAGTAGCTTCGGCGAACAGCCTTTCGGTATTGGTTTACTGGAAAACATACAATAACGGTTGGGTCACCAACCTTAAAGAAATGTAACCTCAGGCGGTAGTAGCTTCGGCGAACAGCCTTTCGGTATAGAATTACTGAAAACACACACTAAACACTGGAGTTACGACTCGAGCTCTTGAAGAGCCGGAAGGCGGTCTTCAACATGGGCGTCGGGAAGCCGACTTAAAATAAACTTGTCGGGCAGCCGACATAAAATACACTAATTAGAGTCGGGGAGCTGACTATAAACGATACTGCATGACGTAAGACCTTGCCGAAGGATCGTAGCGCAGGCAGTCCGGGCTATGACCCAACCAAGGGAGCTGCCAATTGCTTTGGAGTTCTCGGGCAAGACCCACCCGATCGGTTTCAGCCACAGAAGTGGTTGTGCCGATCCCTCAAACAGTCTTCGGACTGCAACGTTCCTCAAACAGTTTTCGGACTGCAACGATACTGAAGGGACCAATTGTTGCCGGTGGGGGTCGCCTCACAATCTGCATAGTAGAAGATAGGATGTCGACCATAGAAGGGAGCGGTGGCCGGAGCTCCCTTCCTCTTCACCCCCATAAACTATATGCTTGTCTAACCAAAATTGCTTATTCAGGGGTGTTGAAGAGACTGGCAACGAATAAGCAAAGATTGAGATACCAAAGTACTTAAAAAGGCTCTGGGTACTATATGACAAAAATAAACACAACGTAGGGATCCTTGGGAAAGACCATTGCCATTGCCAATGACTACGGTCATTGGCTATTTTATAAAGAGATTAAATAGTCTCTAGAGAGATCGAATTAAGACATTAATCTTTGAGGAAGATCATTGTCAGAGCCAGCGACTACGGTCGTTGGCTAATTTTTGCTAAAGATTAAATAATCTTTAGAGAGAGAGAAACTTGAAAGGTTGGTGGACTTTCAAGTTAACAATTATTATATTGTGGAGAAAGGAATTAGTCACACTTGGTGCCGTGACCAGGATGAGTCCGCACGGCCAGTGATGGTTATAAACCATCACATTTGTTGCTTGTGAAAAATGGAATAAGTTTTAAAACTTTGGAATCTCAATCATTGGTTATTCGGAAATACAACCTGAAGTTCATGCTGGGGGTTGTATGGAATGGGGGTTGTATTACTCTCATTATTTGTAAGATGAGAAGTTTAAAAACTTGTAAATAAATGGAGTTTCCATTGTTGCAGGTACTGATCATCTAAGTTGCTGAAGGGTGATTTCAAGTAAGGTTTGCCGCAGAACCAAGCCAAATTACAGTCGAGTACAGGGAGCTCGAACTGCTTATGAGTCATTTTATATGAACTCCATTAGTTAAGAGTAATCAGTGATCTGTGATTTGACAGACATAAGGACAAATCTAAGATTTGTGAATATGAGTGATTACAAAGAGGAGCTCGAACTGCTTATGAGTCATTTTATATGAACTCCATTAGTTAAGAGTAATCAGTGATCTGTGATTTGACAGACCTAAGGACAAATCTAAGATTTGTGAATATGAGTGATTACGAAGAGGAGCATCTGGCTGAGGAGCCGCAGCCAGTAAAGGAGCCAAAGAAGAAGAGACAGGTGAGAGGAAGAAAACGCAAGCACGAAGAAGAAGAAGGAGTTGAAGGCGCTCCGCAATTCCAATCAAAGGAAATTGGAATGTTGTATAAGCTGTTTAAGAAAACAACGGACTCCATAGAGGGTCGACTGATAAGAGCTGGGCCACATTGTTGCCAGAAGTGGAAAAATTGTATAATAATACATATCATGACAGTACTGGATTTACTCCAAATGAGGTACTGCATGGGGAATCAAATAGAATGTCGTTTGATCGATATCTTTTCTTAAAGAAAGGACGCTTGGATGTAAATGTTATTAGAGAAAAGGTCAGAGAGAACCTTAAGAAAGCAAGTGAGGATAGAACTCATAAGTACAATAAGTACCATAGGTTGATCCAATATAAGATTGGAGATTATGTTAAATTAAAGAGATGTAATATGTCGAGTGCTGAGAAAAAGATCATAAGCAAATTCGATTTATTGTACGAAGGCCCATATATTGTCGCAGAAGTGCCAAGACCCAATGTATACACTTTGGTGGACCCTGAGACTAATGTAGTCCGGGGTAATTTTAATACAATAAATATTTCAAAGTACTATAAATAAAGATAAGATGTTGTAGCGTAATAAGGAATGTGATACCAATTACTCTTAAGAGTAATGCATAAATTGGCTTTGTGGCGAAAAGCAATTTTGAAGATTGAGATTAAAACAAAGACTTGGCTTTGTGGTGAAATAATCATTATAAGAATAATTGGTAATTAATTAAGAAATAATATGTTGGGGTTTTTGGTGGATTGGGAGTGGCCCAATCTATTCTACTCTTAGTCTTCTCAACATAATAATGAGATTGCCAGAAGTTGAGAAGTCAAGCATTAAAGTGAGTTTAAGAAAATTGTGTTGAGAGGTTGGGGTAGGATAGATTGGTGGGGTGTAGGGCGGCCACTCTTCGGGGAGGGTAGTTTTTTTTTTTTTTAAGAAAAATTAAAGATATGAATTATTGGAAAAGTTATGAAAACAAAGGTGGTTGTTTTATTGGTAATATGGTGTTGGAAAAAGGTAAAAACAAAGGTGGTTGTTTTGGTAAGGTAAAAGGACTTGGAGGTTCAGATGTGGTGGTACTGCATTATGCAGGGGAATTAAATATGAGTTATTAACTTATATTTAATTCAAATATATTTGTGATACAATGTCGGCCTACTTGGTGATATATGCAATGTCCAAGTGGTATTGTATTATATCGTGAAGCTGGGTTAATAGGTCGTTTAAATTTGCTATATTGGGTTGAAAACAGAGTAATTTCTATTACTCTACATCTGATATAGCGGAATTTTGCATTACTAAGTGTTGGAACTTAGTTAACTGTTATAATCATTTTAGAGTAATCTCTCTAAGTCCGAGTTGAGTGACGATGTTATGAAAACGAACTGAAACATATACGAAAATCGCATGAAGATAAGATATGGCGTTAGCACGCGTTGGGTATGTTATTCTTCCCCAAACTGTAGAAGGGGAGGTGTGTTGGGTAACATGCGATAGGTTTGTGCCGATCCTAGAAGGAGGTGGTCTTGAACAAACATTGCTCATACAACGTTTTAATCAAGAAGATATGAGAATGTAAAATATGCAATAAGAGTGAAAGTTTTTATTTTATTTGGGGAGATAAAATAACAAACAGATGGAAGAATAGGAGTTGAACACATAAGTGTTCAAAAATAAGTTGGTCATTTGTAAGATTCCTTCTGATGGCTATAATAATAATGCGATAGTAATAATAATGAACAATTATTATTAAATACCAGCCTTAGAAGACTGGCTCTTGAGTCATGTCTATCTTTGGTAAATTCCACTATAGCGAAGCTATAAGGAATTTAGGGGGTTGAATGTAACGACATGCCCCTGACGGATTGAAATATTAAGTTGGGGACTTATATTTCAATCTTAATATTGTTGGAAGATCAATATTGTTTTGGGAATATGATAGGACTTGTTCTTAAGCTGAGCTCTATCTAATTCCATCAAAATAAAATTTTATATCGTTCCTGTATTAAGATTTTCTTTTTTTGTATGAAAACGCGGACGATCATTTAAACTCGTTCATATATGTATAGGCGGGGACGCGGACCCGCCGAGACGTGAGTAAATGTTGTCAGAGAGGAGATATCAAGTGGATATCGTAATAGCCTCAATGATGAAATACAATATTACTAAAACATGTCGGGTAGGGACTTGGCTCTACTTAGACATGTGTGAATGATACCGGAGAGGAGATACCTAGGAGATGTCGTAACAGCCTCAGTGAAGAGATACAATTCACATATCATGTCATGTACAAAATCCAAAATCCAAAATCCAAAATCCAAAATCCAAAATCCAAAATCCAAAATCCAAAATCCAAAATCCAAAATCCAAAATCCAAAATCCAAAATCCAAAATCCAAAATCCAAAATCCAAAATCCAAAATCGGAAATCCAAAATCCAAAATCGGAAATCCGATTTTTGGAAATTGTGCTGGGAGCTTGGTCTGGTTTCAGATAATGAGAAAGACACATGAAAAGGTACGGAATGTGGTTTGCAGACGTGATTACGACACTTTTAAGAATAAAAAAGGCGTGCACGCCGACAAAGGGACGATACATTAAAACTTGAAAGTACGAATCTGTTGTAAACTAGCATAGACGACCGGATCAGTGTGAAAAACTCCACAAAACGATAGATATCGATTATCAATGTTCCTTAAGGTTCACATATGAGATTCGTATCGTCATAGCCTTCGAAATGGATTAAGGATTCAGCGCAAAAGTTTGGAATTATTGTACATAGTCGAGATCAGGACTATAAACAATCACAGGTAGTAGTAACTTCGGTGAACAGCCTTCGAACGCATTACGGTTGGGTCACCAACCTAAAAATCATGTAAATACAGGCAATAGTAACTTCGGTGAACAGCCTTTATAGCTAGTCGAGATAACGACGATAAATAATCATAGGCAGTAGTAGCATTAGCGAACAGCCTTAAATGGATATAAAATCCACGAATGAAAATAAGCTTTGGTATTTTATATCTTAGCAAATCTCACATCAAATATAAGAGACGTTAGTAGTCACAAGCGAAAGCGTTTCATATAAAGACGTTTGGGTAGCGTCTGTAGTTTACAGTCCTTACCTACTGTAAACTACGTTAACCACCTATAAGGTGGAATATTAAGTTGGGGCACCAACTATAAATATATGTAGGTAAGTTTTTACCGTTCTTTTAGAGAACGAGAAACAGACAATAGTAACTACGGTGAACAGTCTTCGAAAGCATTACGGTTGGGGCACCAACTATAAAGAAATGTAACTTCAGGCGGTAGTAGCTTCGGCGAACAGCCTTTCGGTATTGGTTTACTGGAAAACATACAATAACGGTTGGGTCACCAACCTTAAAGAAATGTAACCTCAGGCGGTAGTAGCTTCGGCGAACAGCCTTTCGGTATAGAATTACTGAAAACACACACTAAACACTGGAGTTACGACTCGAGCTCTTGAAGAGCCGGAAGGCGGTCTTCAACATGGGCGTCGGGAAGCCGACTTAAAATAAACTTGTCGGGCAGCCGACATAAAATACACTAATTAGAGTCGGGGAGCTGACTATAAACGATACTGCATGACGTAAGACCTTGCCGAAGGATCGTAGCGCAGGCAGTCCGGGCTATGACCCAACCAAGGGAGCTGCCAATTGCTTTGGAGTTCTCGGGCAAGACCCACCCGATCGGTTTCAGCCACAGAAGTGGTTGTGCCGATCCCTCAAACAGTCTTCGGACTGCAACGTTCCTCAAACAGTTTTCGGACTGCAACGATACTGAAGGGACCAATTGTTGCCGGTGGGGGTCGCCTCACAATCTGCATAGTAGAAGATAGGATGTCGACCATAGAAGGGAGCGGTGGCCGGAGCTCCCTTCCTCTTCACCCCCATAAACTATATGCTTGTCTAACCAAAATTGCTTATTCAGGGGTGTTGAAGAGACTGGCAACGAATAAGCAAAGATTGAGATACCAAAGTACTTAAAAAGGCTCTGGGTACTATATGACAAAAATAAACACAACGTAGGGATCCTTGGGAAAGACCATTGCCATTGCCAATGACTACGGTCATTGGCTATTTTATAAAGAGATTAAATAGTCTCTAGAGAGATCGAATTAAGACATTAATCTTTGAGGAAGATCATTGTCAGAGCCAGCGACTACGGTCGTTGGCTAATTTTTGCTAAAGATTAAATAATCTTTAGAGAGAGAGAAACTTGAAAGGTTGGTGGACTTTCAAGTTAACAATTATTATATTGTGGAGAAAGGAATTAGTCACAGTCTCATGCGGTGTGGTAGGCTCTGTAAAGGGCCGTCTGGTTCGCGACCACCCTCCTACCGAAGCCCGACGCCAAACAGCTTGCTGTGTTCCATCGGTGCGTGGGAGTACCAGTGCGTTTATAGACATTTTCTGGGTTAATTCGCTTCATCTTCGATCTCATCTTTGACCTTTATGGTCAAGATTGAGGTAAAGAGTTAACCCATATTATAATTATAAAAAAGTATTAGGCGACTTGCATGTTTGTACCGCGGACTTTTATATTTTGTGCAATCTCAAAGAATAATTAAAATTCTGTCCATTTAGTTCATATTAAATCCAAAGAAAATGGAATTAAGTTTGAACTACAGTTTCAAATAACTCGTCTAGACGAGTAAATTATGGGGTTGTGATAAGTAAACTCTCAAGTGCTATGTTTGTAATTATAATCTTGGTATTGTACTGTAATTTATGCTTTTTGGGTCTCTTTCTATGGTATTATACCTCTAGAATTAAATTTTAAGTAAAGTAAGTAAAAAGTTATTTATTGTCACAAAATAATTACAAATGAAAACTTAAATTGGGAATAAATTGCTCAGCTCCGGAGTTATTCAGATTTAAGTCAATTAAAATTAGGAACAAGGATTGAATTAAAAAGGGCACCCCTCGGAATTTCTTGCCTATTCTTCTCTGAGGATGACTGCACTTTTGCGAATAGGCGGCATGTTAAAAATACTAATGTTATTTACTACATTGACTTATTTTAGGTAACATCCTGAATGTCCTATGAAACAAAGCTATACTTACTTGACTTTGACTTGACACAAAGGTACGGGTTTTAGACACAAAGTGATAATATTAGTTAATAATGTTAGTCTCCAAATCATTATTATTAGCAGTCCAATCTTTATTTTTACTGCCTTGTTTAATATATTTGCTTTAATTTTCTAACACCCACTATAGAACTATTTTTGTGCCTTCCAAAATTATATGCTTTTAAATTAATTACTCGCCACAAAAATGAAGCGAGCTACAAAAATCAAACCGTAGCGTATCAACAATAATTCATTGTTTTCAAATCGATTTTACCTTTTGTTCTCCTGGACGTTCTGTCTGTATGAAAATGGTTTAAACAACGATACCGCGATTTAGCTTACTCACTGCGCCATCTAGCGGTGCGGGAGCGCAACAGTTTGCTGTGTTTCTAATCTTTCATGGGGAGGTGTATTTCAATATAATAGTTGCAGGTTTATTTTTTTCACTACCAGATTATTTAATTTTTTGCAGTTTTCTGCAGTCACCCGCAGAATTATTTTTGTGTCTTCCAAAATTATATACCTTTATTAACTAAGTTACTCGCAACCATAAAATGAAGCGAGTTTCAAAAATTAAGAATGTACATAAAATTGAAAAAAACATAGTTACCTTTTGTTCTAGCGGTACTGTATGAAATGTAACCAATTTAAAGAATATTAATAAAAAAGTGTGACAAAAGGAAAATGGCTCAGCTTATGCAGTGAGAGGCCGAAACCACACCGTTGCGCTGATTTTCAGCCATTTCCTATTCCCTTTAAGATGGTATGCGGGAACCACTAGTATTGAGGGCTTAAGGCTTATAAAATTCATAATATTAATAATATATCTTATCTTAAATAAAATTGAAGGCGCTGACTCACTGATTCATCAACGCCCAGCCCAAACCCTTGGAGCAAGAAAACTGTTTGCCACAAAATTAATCCTTTGGTGAAATATGCTTTCATTTTACGAAATTTCCACGAGAAAAAAGTCCCGGGGATCCTCCAGTAAATATAAAATATAGCACTTTGTTCCTGCTGAAACTTTTTATTAAGTTCATCTCTTCATTTTACAGCTGCTCGAAAAACCTAAATCGAACTTTATTTCTAGACACTTTTGATTTATGTTTTGTGGTGAGTAAAATGAAATCCTGAAAAAACCTAGATGAATATCTAATGTATTTACTCGTATAGCTTACTAGCTGTCCGCCCATGACTTCATTCCCGTGGGAATTGTCCCGGTGGATTTCAATTTTTTTTTAATATAAACCTGGTCGTGACAATAAGGAATATAACAAAAAAAGAATCATCCAAATCTGTCAAGCCGTTGTTAAGTTATAGCGTAGCCAGAAGAAATAGGGGTTTATTTTTTATATAATACTAGCTGTCCGCCCGCGAGTTCTTTCCCGGTGGATTTTCTTTTTTTGTGAATTTAAACCATCCTCGAATCCACTTGAACACACACAAAAAAAACATTAAAATCGGTCCAGGAGTTCACTGTCAACACAGGTACAGAAGAATTATATATATAAAAAGAAGATAGATGTAAAGCTAGCATATAACTGTAATATGACAAAGATAGGTACCCTAGACCGGTTTATGTAACCGTGACGTGACTCTTGGATAAACTAGTTTTTGGGCCTGTAAACAAGTCGATAGCGGGAATACACTACCTGAAAGTATGTCAAACTTCATATGGCAGATTTTACTACTAAACTGAGGTTAGACATAAATGTTCTACTTTAGAAAGGCACATAAAGCCTATTCATTACAAACAATGTAACCAAGAAAGAAGTTTTTCTATTATTTTTTTTATGAAATACAACTTTTGCTTACCGTTCTCTATATCTCTTAAAGCGCTTGTACCCAAGTAGGGTAAGCTACGTACAGTAACCTGATTGGTGGCAATTTATCACCAGAGTTTCCGTGCTTCGGAAGGCACTTTAAACCACGGTTCCGGCTGTTATCGATTGATTACAATCGTTAAACCAAGTCAGAGGCCTTTTGGCGGTTTGTAAAATCTGACAAGATTAGTCAACTTCGCAACACGCTTGACTATACCAAAAACGATACCTGACTATACGACTATACCTGACTATACGAACTTGGTGTCAGAGTTTTCAAACCGCACAATGGCCTCTGACTTGGCTTTAACGACTGTAGTCATAGTCAATCGACAACAGCCGGGACCGATAGCTTAACGTGCCCTCAGAAGCACGGAAAAGCTCATGGTAAATTGCCACTTTGGCCACCCATCAGGTTCCCTACCTCTGTGTACGTTGTTTAACCTCACTGGTTGGTTGAGACGTTTTTAGACGTTTAAAATCTGAAAAGATTAGTCAACTTCGCCACACGCTTGACTATACCTACCTACACGATAGAAAGGAATCGTTCAAACAATGTTTGTTCAAGCAATGGAACACCTGATCTTACGCCCTTCTTGCCCTACCTTATGTATCCGGGAGGATGTAATGGCCGCAACCGGCAGTGCGGTAAAAGAGACGAAGTTTTCAGCCAAAAAAGTTTTATTTGCTATAGACGATAGAAGAAAATAGGAAGGAATGATAGATCGTGATAGATGGTTTTCCCTTGTGTCGAGACCCACGACACACGGGAAAACCTTAATGTGGGCTTTTGAGTGTGTGGCGTTTTATTTATTTTGTTTTATTTATCGTTGTTTCTATGGCCTTAAAACGCAGTAAAGGTACGGTCTCTTTAACGAGCATTTAAAAAGGCTTCCCAGGAATACATGAAGTGAGGAAATGACTACTCCAGCCTGTGCTTTATTTACCGAAATCGTGTTTAACACGATGGAGTACACAGGCCTTATACACATTATACAATTTTATAGTAGATCAGATAAAGGAAAAAAATTCACCCTTTCAAGTAAAATATCGTCGTTGATTTGCGAGTTATCTTACTATAGAACGAATGCTTATGTATGTATTTTAATCATTTAATGTATGTTTGTATGTATTTCATTGTAATCTTGACTTGTTTTAAGTGACATCCTGAATGTCCTATAAAATAAAGATTTTTTCTATTCTATTCTATTCTACTATTATTAAAGTTTGTGAGGATTTATGGATAAGTATATGAATGTTTGTTACTCTTTCACGCTCAAACGGCTAGACCAATTTTAATAAAATTTGGTATGGAAGTAGCTGCACCCTGGATTTAACACATAGGCGGTATCATTTTACCAAATTCTTATGGGAATGAAGTCCCGGGCGGGAAGCGAGTTAAACATGTTTTTTGAAGAGTAGATACTTTATTATATTGATACTAGCTGATGCCCGCAACTTCGTTTGCGTGTAAATTTTTTCTTTTGAACAGATTACACATTATTGATGGGCCATTAATGGACCTTCATTTAGTTTATTAAATATTGATTTAGTTTAAGATTTAGATTTTTACATACAAAAGTTTTTTCCCGCTAACTCCCGTTCCCGTAAGAATTTTGCAATATCCTGTTGCAACTAAGCTTTAAGTTTACTAAGGTAAGTACCTGCATGCCAAATTTCAAGCGTCTAACTTAAGCGGTTTAGATTTTTCATACAAAAGGATTTTCCCGCTAATCCCCGTTCCCGTAGGAATTTCGGGAATTCCTTTCTTAGTGCACCTCTACGGTACCTAAGCTACGTCCCTTCCAAATTTCAAGTGCCTACATTTAGCCGTTTAGGCTGTGCGTTGATATGTCAGTCAGTCAGTCAGTCAGTTTCTCCTTCTATATATTGATACTATGTTTTATCTACGTATGAATAGGTCTAGGACTAGGTCCTGACCTAGATTTGAACAGGATGGCATATCCGAGCGATAAGCTTTTTAGTTATGGTAAGCCCGCTACATTTCGCAAGTATTATTATGATTATTATTATTTTGTATTGTAATTCTTTGTATTGATTTGAAATTATTAACCCCTGACAAAAAAAGACATACAAATAATCTTTGTATTTGTGTGTATATGTAAGTATATGTGTATTTGTGTGTCTGTCTGTGGCATAGTAGCTCCTCAACGAATGGATTTCAATGCGTTTTTTTTGTTTGACAGCTAAATTGAGCGAGATGGTTCTTAGCTTTATTGGACCAAAATCGGTTCAGCTGTTTTAAAAGTTATAAGCAATCGGAGTTTTTTTTTTTTTTTTAGTTTTTGTTTTACTCTCAGCATTCTCTTTTTCAGAAAATAAATGGCGAGATTCCTGTCCAGTAATCCATCTGGATCACGTTAATAGGTGGTTGCTTTATATGGTTAAATTATTCTTGTCTACAGTAGACTCTACCGTTTACGTTTATATAAACACGGGTGAGTGATGACCAAGTGTTACCCTTTTTAAAAAATGCTTTAATCCCTGGATATAGATTTTTTAGAGGCAATTTATTACAAGCATTACCGAACCTCTAAAGGGCGTTTAAAACCTTGTACTTGAACCTTGGTGAAATGTCAAAAGATTACATACATACGCTCACGTCCCATAATGCCTTACGGGGTAGGCAGAGCATCAAATGGTTCTAGAACCACGTTTGACACAAATTATGAGGGTTATCAGATGGAACAACTTGCATAATGGTGAGAGGTCAAAAGATTCTTGAAAAAAACTCTCTTTTCTATCAAAGACGTAGCGTATACGTAAATATTCTTGAATGAAACGGACTCCGGTCAATGGAATTTTCAGACAAACAGGAAAGTAATTTAACAGCCTGTGTTTCAAGCATAACCCCTAAAAAATACGTACCTACGCATTTTTGTCTAAGCAGGCATCTTCTGATTTATTTTTTTAGAATATAACTTCTTTGAAAGACAGACACATTATATTCTGATCATATAAATAGATTTTTTTTTATACAAAAAGTAAAACCAAAATAAAATCCATGCGTTGGCTCTTGTCAATTTACAGGGAAGAATAGAATTTCAAAGTAAAATGTATGTTTTCTGATATCCTAAATTTCAACATGAAACAAAATATCGACGACTGATGAGATCACAGTACCTACCTACCATTAAAATATTTCAGCCCACCTGGGCCCCGATTCTGTAACTTCAGTTGTGTGTCGATGGAGTGGAGCCCAGTTTATCTGTTCAGGTGGCGAAATTGAGAACAATTTAATTTTCATATATTTGCCACCGCCAACTAAACGTAAAGTTGCAAACTACCTAGCAACTGAAAATTCAGTTGGCGGTGGCGCCACCAGTCAAAGCGGCCGTCATTAGATGTATGAAATTTGGATAGTTCTCAATTTCACCACCTGAAAGGATAAAATGGCGACCATTCCATCGACACAACTTAAATTACAGAATCGGGGCCCTGCCAAACTTCAATTAAATAGGTTGTTCCATCTTTTCTCTAACAAAATTACGTTTCTTGTTAAGAAATTAAGACACCATCTAAGTAGAATACTCAGCAATCAACCTTTTTAAATTTAATTCTATTTAGATAAAATTGAGAGATGGTGCTATAACGTAAGGTAGGCTCGGCTTTAAAAATAAAACTGCTTATAATAATTACAAATATTTTTTTCAACTAAACTCGTTTCCATCCCCAAGATATTGCGAAGAGAGAGAGAGAGAGAGAGAGAGAATAGTTTTTCTGTTAGTTATAAGAAGATTATGTCACAATTAAGACATAAATCTCAAGTCAAAATTTGTGTATCACCCCTGACATTCGATTACTTATAATTTTCAAACGGCTGAACCGATTTTGATCAAATGTAGCCAAAAACGTCCACCGACCCGCATTGGGCCAGCGTGGTAGACTATGGCCTAAATCCTCTCCGTGTTTCGAAGGGAGGCCCGTGGGGAACCATCTCGATTAGGTCAGCTTTTAAACAAAAAACCGTATCAAAATCGGTCAATTCGTTTAGGAGCTACCATACCACAGACAGACATACAGATACACAGACATATAGATACACAAATACACACGTCAAACTTATAACATCTCTTTTTTATCGGGGGTTATAATTGAAGTCTCAGGAAAGCTATGATGAAAGGAGACGTCATTAAAATTTATCGCTGACTTCTAAATAAAGATACGAACTGTTTGCCTTTGATTTTTAGACTGTGTGTCTGTGTACCTGTTCTTAAGAAGCATCTAAGTATGTAGCATTGTGTGAAAGAACAATGCAAACAAACATCAAATGTATCAAACTCAAAGTGTGATTTATTTTCTAACCTAAATTGAAGTGAGATCATGTATCTCATTATTTTCATTTAAAAAATACGTCTCTTACTCGTGTTTCAATTGTTTCTTCGGCATAATTTGATTTTCATGAGTTATTTGGTTTACTCAGCTCATTATGTACGAAGTGACTTAAAAGGGGTGACTTAAAAGCCGCAGACCCACCGCGGCGCACGAAGAGGCTAATACGCACGTGTCATAAGCTTCGCTTTGAAAGTGTGAAACGTGCATCAATCCAAAGGAAACACCAGTCCTCTTTAAACGTATATTTCCACTTCATGGTAATGTACAATTTAATTATATTTTAGATCTCACTATTTTAACGGACTATTCCGTAAACTACACTTTCTAAGGACACGACTACTCTCCTCAACTGCCAGGCAACGAATGTCCCCGTCAGCCAAACTACCCTTCCCTTTTTGAATCTCGCATGAAGTTAGCCACTAAACTTTGCTACTGTTTTGTCTGTCAGTAGTTGAACCGGAAAAAGTCATTCACCGAACTATTCAATTCAAGTTAAACACTCAAAAATATTTTTAAAAAGTGCAAAAATTGCTAAAATATGTAACGAAACCTTACAAAAGTAAATGTATGTGATTGTGTCCACTGGAACCCACGACCACGCTACGCACGAATAGGTGATTATCTACTCAGTGAGTATGATATTAAGGCTGAAATTAGATTTTGATCTAATCCTGCGCCTTAAATTGTTTGTGAAATGTTAGGGGGTGATTCTTCCCACGGTAGTGAACCAATTTCTACTTACCATACAAAGGCACTGATCGCACAAATTTAATGGAAAGGCGAATTTTTTTTCATATTTCAACCTTTGTTTGTTGGGGAAAGTTGTTCAGTTTTTTGGGCTGATTCACATTCTTAATTTTCGCTAACTGATTTAAAGGCACCCATCTAAATATATAAAAGGAGAAACTGACTGACTGACTGACTGACATATCAACGCACAGCCTAAACGGCTAAACGTAGGCACTTGAAGTTTGGAAGTAGAGGTGCACTAAGAAAGGAATTCCCGAAATTCCCACGGGAACGGGAATTATCGGGAAAATCCTTTTGTATGAAAAATCTAAACCGCTTAAGTTAGACGCTTGAAATTTGGCATGCAGGTACCTTAGTAAACTTAAAGCTTAGTTGCAACAGGATATTGCAAAATTCCCACGGGAACGGGAGTTAGCGGGAAAAAACTTTTGTATGTAAAAATCTAAATCTTAAACTAAATCAATATTTAATAAACTAAATGAAGGTCCATTAATGGACCGTCAATAAAGTGTAATCTGTTCAATAGAAAAAATTAACACGCAAACGAAGTTGCGGGCATCAGCTAGTAATTGTCATAAAGAAAGACCTGTATCTTTAAACTGTATCTTAACTTTTGTCTCTCTTAATTTCTCGTACCCTTATACATACATACGCTCACGCCTGTAATCCCATACGGGGTAGGCAGAGAATTCATCATCATGTCAGCCGCAAGACGTCCACGTCTGGACATAGGCCTCCCCCAGGGATCTCCACCTCGATCGGTCGTACGCCACCCGCATCCAGCGGCTTCCCGCAATCTTATACAACATACCTACTTACTCTACATCACCTTACACTCTCTTCTATTTCAATTTTTCACCTTCACTGCCAGTCTTGCTAAAACTACATCTAGGTCCTGACGGAAGATCAGCGCTGTAGTCTTTGTCTGCAGCATAATACTGAGTCAGCGCCTCTTCACTCCTGTGACACTCAGTGTCGACTGATTCTTACTATTTTTTTTTTTTTAAACTTTTTCTTATTGCTTTGTTTACGTGTTTTGATGTGTGTTATTGGAGTGAATAAAGCTGTTATCTATCTATCTATCTTTACCAGATCGTCGGTCTACCTTGTGGGAGGCCTTCCTACGCTGCGCCTTCCGGTACGTGGTCGCTACTCGAGGACTTTTCTGCCCCAGCGGCCATCAGTCCTACGAGCAATGTGCCCTGCCCACTGCCACTTAAGGTTAGCAATTCTTTGGGCTATGTCGGTGACCTTGGTTCTCCTGCGGTTTTCTTATTTCTGATAAGATCGCGCAGAGAAACTCCGAGCATAGCCCTTTCCATCGCTCTTTGAGTGCCTCAAGAGCATTAGTGGTTCAGAACCACTTGATATAAATTCTGAGGGTTGTAAGATGAAACATGATGTATACTAGTTAGAGTTTGTCAGCCTTTTGGCCACAATGCAGCAAACCCTAATAGCGTCCATATTACTGACTTTTATAATATGCCTGGGAAGAGTTAGAATAGAATAGAATTTTTTTTATTTTATAGGACATTCAGGATGTCACTTAAAACAAGTCAAGATTACAATGAAATACATACAAACATACATTAAACGATTAAACGATTTAAATACATACATACGCATTCGTACCTCTGATCCTACTGACTCTACGCCTATTCGCAAAGGTGCAGTCTTCCTCAGAGAAGAACAGGCAAGAAACTCTGAGGTTGCTCTTTTAAATTGCATTACAAATTTTCTTATTTACTAATTTTAACTAAATCTGAAATAACTCTAGAGCTGAGCAGTTCATTCCCATGGCTGCCTGTCTGATAGATAATCAGAAATTTTGTAATAGCCCTTTTTGCAAAGTTTTTGTTTAACCACTGTCTTAAATTTATCCAAAGGTAAATTTTGAATACACATGGGAATCTTATTATAGAAACGTATACATTGACCCATAAAAGAGTTCGTGACCTTGTGGAGACGACTGTCTAGTACATCCAGTTTATGCTTGGTCCTTGTATTAACATTGTGCATAGCGCTATTTTTCTTAAACAAATGTTCATTTTACTTCACATATAAAAGATTGTCACATATATATTGGGATGCAAAAGTCAAAATATCTATTTCTTTGAACATTTGTCTAAGAGACATTCTAGGTCTCATTTGATAAATCGCGCGAACAGCCCTTTTCTGCAGAACAAAGATCTTATTGATATCCGCAGCATTACCCCACAGTAAAATGCCATATGACATTAGGCTGTGGAAGTAACTGAAATATACGGTTCTCGCGGTTTCAACGTCCGATAATTGACGGATTTTTTTAACTGCGTAGGCTGCTGAACTGAGTCTGCTCGCTAACTTATCAATATGAGGACCCCATTGAAGCTTTGCATCAAGAGTTATTCCTAAGAATACAGTAGATTCCACAATGCCCAGTTTTTCATTCCTAACCTGAACATTGGTATTAACCTGTTTAACATTGGGCAAGGTAAATTTAACACATTTGGTTTTTTTCTCGTTCAAAAGAAGGTTATTTACAGTAAACCATTCAACTACCTTTGAGATCGCAGTATTCACATCGTCATAATCAGAGTCGTACCTCTTCACTTTAAATATGAGTGATGTGTCATCTGCAAATAGTACGATCTCATGGGCGTCTTTAACAAGAGATGGTAAGTCATTAATGTAAACGAGAAACAGGAATGGTCCTAGGATTGAACCCTGTGGGACGCCCATACAGACTGCGGACCCAGGTGACCTAGTGCCGTTAACCTCAACCTTCTGGATCCTATTACTCAGGTAAGATTCCAGAAGCCTAAGTGCGTCTCCTCTTATGCCATAATGATGTAATTTTCTGATCAGAGTTTCATAATGAACACAATCGAAAGCCTTGGACAAATCACAGAAGACTCCAAGAGCATCCTGCGAGTCCTCCCAGGCCGCAAAAATATGACGAATGAGCTCAACACCAGCATCGGTTGTAGAGCGACCCCGTGTGAATCCAAATTGATTTATATTCATAAGGTTGTTAGCGTAGAAATGAGTGGTTATTTGATTAAGGATAATTTTTTCAAATATCTTGCTAAGGGCTGGTAGTATTGAAATTGGTCTAAAGTTGGTGGGGTCTGATGTACTACCAGCTTTAAATAGAGGAATTACTTTACTATGTTTCATCAAATCAGGAAACACGCCATCATCAACACATTTATTAAAAATAAACGCTAGGTGTGGAGCAATACAATCTATTATGGAGTTTATCACCTTTACTGAAAGACCATCAAGGTCCGCAGCCTTTTTTATATTTAACATCTTAAAAGTTTTAAGAATGTCGACAATTCTAACATGTGAAAAACTGAAAGGAACCTTACTTTCGTCTACATTCTGTTTGAGCAATGATTCAGCGAGAGCGGGAGATGAGTCTAGTGACTGAGTAGTAGAGACGGGAATGTCAGTAAAAAATCTTTCAAATTCTGAAGCAACAGCAACATCTGAAGTTAAAATTTTGTCATTTATAATGAGTTTAAAATCGAAGTTGCGAGACTTAACCCTTCCCGTCTCACAATTAATAATTTTCCAGGAAGTCTTAATTATATTATTACTCTTTTTAATTTTATTTCTAACAAACATAGCTTTCGCCGCTTTACATACACGCTTAAAAGTTTGAGAATAAGCTCTAACATAATTAACAAAAGTTTCAGAATTGTTATATTAGAACGGGACCCAAGGAGAATGACTTCATTTCCGTGGGACTTACCTCCGCCATACGAACTACTGGTATGTACTTATTCGGCATATGTTCCTGAACACAAAAAATGCGGTAGTCACTTTCTGAGGGTATGGAGGGGGTAGCTATGACGTAACAAATATGGCGGCCAGGCCTATTTTATTTACGCTATATTTAGATAACTACTGGGCAGATTTACTTAAATAGGGTCTCAAATGAAAGATAATTTAATATACATTGTTTTATTCTAAAGATGCATTAGTGTAAACCTAGTAACACAATAAATATTTTCAAAAAACGACATTTTGTAAAATTAAACTTTTTTTACTGTGTGAAAAGAACAGAAACGTTAGGATTACGGTAATTTAGCTTATTATAAAAAAATTGCTACACTTATCAGCATTCTAATGAACCTAAAAACGTTTAAATCGAGCTATAAACAACAGAACTGCAGTCGTCTAAGTGAGCGTGGGTAGCGCCGAACTGACTACAAAACGGCAAAATGAAAAAGTATTAAGAACAAGCATCATTCAAAATGAAAAAGTATTATGAACAAGCATAATTTTTTTTTAACAGGCATCATTTTTTTTGTCAAAAAATTTTTCTTAATATTTTTACGAACTATTTTTAAAAATTCTCGTACAAAAAAAAAAATTCTCGTTAAAAAATTCTTGTTAAAATTCTCGTAATTCTTCGTATCATATCGAAATAAAACTCTTCATACTTGTACGTACTTGCGTTATATTTCAAAACAAAGGACTCAATGGTACTGGTCTGTACTGATGGACATGAGAGTGTAAACGTACGCACTCGAGACAGAGGCAGGTCGCTGACGTGCGAGAGTGTACAGCCGCCGTTATATTTTTTACATCGGCAACACTGAGGAATCCCTGCACCGTGCTGCGCCGTGAACTTTGGCACTTGTCGCTTCATTCATTTGAAATCATTTGGTCAGGCCTATGACACTGTTAGTACCAATAACTGCGAAATGGCGCTGCTATCGCCTTTCAAAACTAAAAAAATAGTTGATGTTTGATATGGGTTCCTTTAAAAAAAGTTCTTTAGCTTCATGAGGAGCCCTAAATTTTGCTAGTTTAAAAGCATCTATAAAGCTTTTTTTATTTGAATATTTGACCCATTTTAATAAATCATACATGAGTTGAAACAGACTCTTGAGTAGCTGTTGCCTTTATGTTGTTGCTACGTAACAGCTACTAGGTTGGTGCCCTCTAAGTTTAATTTTTTGTCAGTTCTTGGAGGATGACTGCACTTTAAAAAGACATAGATAAAAATTCAAATGTAATCTAAATAAAAATGCAAAGCATCTCCTTTTCAGATAACTAGATTATGTAATATGAAATGCTATGGTTAAAGTTACATTACACGAATCAAATGTTTTTGACCCTGATTGATTTTTTAGATACATAGTTTCATTAAATAATAAATATACCTACCAGCCCCTCCAATCACCAAAGTCATTTCTGGGGTATCATCCTCATTTTGCTCTCGAAAATAATTATAAATAAACAAATAAATAAACGCTACACACTCAAAGGCCCACACTAAGGTTTTCCCTTGTGTCGAGGGTCCCTTAAAACACACATAAAGAAAAATACAAACACCCATGACCCGAGAACAAACAAATAAATCTTTAACATGCTGCTGGGTAGTAATAACTAACATTACTTAAATACTTAAAAGCAGTAGGTACAGTTTTAAAGTACAGTGTGTAATAAATATGCCTATTGGGTTTCTTCATGGGACAGACTGTCAGCCGACTCACCCTGCACTAGGAATAAATCTGTATTGCAGTGGTAAGACATCTAGTCAGTTCACGAGAGGCAAGGTTATGGTACTTATAGTTGAGTTGTTGTACAACTGAATAGGTACTTCGCTAAAGGCTTAACAAATTTCCAGAACTAGTAAATAAAAGTGAATCGATAGATTCTCAAATATAGACCCATATGTGTTGCCACAATTCCGTCAATATCATGTAGCGCAGAACACTTCACTTTATAATAAATGGCAATCAGCCATTTTGTGAAAAAAATGTGGATAAGAACTTTTTTGAGTGACACCCAGGTGACACCTTTAACACTCTCATGTTTTCAAAATGGTTCAATGATAATCAATGGAAAAGTAAACGAAAAAATAAAATTTTTCAATGACTATCAACGTCTGACCTTTTTGGCGGGAGCTGTCAGGCAACTTGAAAGACTACTATTAATTATTGAATTGTTATCTTTTTTGGTGACCCCAGTGTCATTAGTTCATTACACGGTTACACATTACTCTCTCTGCTCTTTGTAGCTGACCCACGTGATGGAAAGTTTTGAATTTGAAAATTAAAATAATAGGTATAGTGTGTCCAATTAAGAGTAATACGTAACAGATTTACTCAGTGGTTCACCCAGAGCAATTCCGTTTTCAGTGAAGAGACATGTGTAAGAAAAGCGAATTCTCTTGCCTTCTTCATCGAATTGCGTTTTGTCAAAATGTTTTTGACAAACACATTGTTTCAACAATTGATCTTCAGAGAGTTCAAGGAGTATAGGATGTGTTGGCGCGAGAAAAGACATATCCACAAACTTCTTAGATAACTGTTTCTCGGGAAACAAAAAAACCTTAGCGTTTCACCTGTTGCAGTGCAACCACCAACACAACACTTAAGCGTTTCCATGTTAAAGCAGGTTGCAAAAATAAACTAAGATGAAAAAACCGTCGACGGAGGAGGATTTGTGACAAGAATCTCAACTTCAAACTCAACATAAAATACACGAGCACTCAACTCGAGCTCGCAAGGGTTCATAGAATTACTCTTGAACGATAAAATTGTATATAAAAATCACTGTTCGCCGACCATCGGCTGAAAGAAAAAATCTTCAGCCGATACCTTGTTGTGCCGACAGCTCAATTCGCCGAAAAGACGTTCTAAATATTATTTTTTTGCCGATGGCACGATTTGCAGATAAGCCGGTTCACTGAAAGCTCGACTGAGCGAATTAGCTATTTATCGATAGAAAGAATTGCAGAAAGCACTGTTCATATTTTCATTTACTAATACTTACTACGCCATTTGTTGGAACATAAGGTTTAGTTTTTTCAGAATAAAAAGTAGCTTATTTATTAATCTAGAGCAGCACATTCCATAAAAATCAGTCCGTTAGTTTTAGGCATAGAATAAATAAGGTGTAATTCACATTTGTTTGTTTAGATTTATTATAAAGTAGTCATAAAAAACTTATATTATAATTTGCAAAACATGTGTATTTATTTTAGATATAAAATTGTTACCAAATGTTGTTGATAGTTTTGACACTCGAAAATATTTTTTTTTCACGTACCTACAAAATAAATAAATAAAAATTATATGGAATCAAAGCTAAATGGTAATAATACACATGGCAAAAGCTGCTTATGACAATCATAAAATAAAATAAATATAAATGCATTTTAGTCATTTCCGCGACGAAAACTGATAATAAGTACTGCATTTATTTAGCAATGCACTTCAGTAAACGCCTGTGCGAACCATGAGAGCAATCATACATAATACTGTAATTGTACTTGCTCAGTGACAAGACACCATCATGGAAGTTTGAGGTTATCTTGACATACAGCATGACGTCACAAGATGGCGATTTAAAGGCGATAGCAGCGCCATTTCGCAGCTATTAGTACTAACAGTGTCATAGGCCTGACCAAATGATTTCAAATGAATGAAGCGACAAGTGCCAAAGTTCACGGCGCAATACGGTGCAGGGATTCCTCGGAATGAATCTAAGTGATGCCGATGTAAAAAATATAACGGCGGCTGTACACTCTCGCACGTCAGCGACCTGCCTCTGCCTCGAGTGCGTACGTTTACACTCTTATGTCCATCAGTACAGACCAGTACCATTGAGTCCTTTGTTTTGAAATATAACGCAAGTACGTGCAAGTATGAAGAGTTTTATTTCGATTTGATACGAAGCGTTATTTTTGTTACGAGAACTTTTGAAAATAGTTCGTAAATTTTTACGAACGAATTTTTTGGTTTTTTTTTACGAATTTTTTTAATCATTATTTAATGAAGAAAATTTTTTGACAAAAAAAATGATGCCTGTTAAAAAAAATATGCCTGTTCATAATACTTTTTCATTTTGCTGTGATTCTACTCGTTTTATCACGTTATTTTCAAGATTATTCGTACCCAAATCTAAGTACCGTAGCCAGTTCGGAGCTACCCACGCTTACTTAGACGACTGCAGTTACGTTGTTTACAGCTCGATGTAAACGTTTTTAGATTCATTAGAATGCTGATAAGTGTAGCTATTTTTTATATTAAGCTAAATTACTGTAACCATAATGGTTTCTGTTCTTTTCACACAGTAAAAAAAAGTTTAATTTTACTAAATGTCATTTTTTGAAAATATTTATTTTGTTACTAGCTTTATACTAATGCATCTATAGAATAAAACAATGTATATTAAATTATCTTTCATTTGAGACCCTATTTAAGTAAATCTGCCCAGTAGTTATCTAAATATAGCGTAAATAAAATAGGACCGGCCGCCATCTTTGATACGTCATAGCTACCCCCTCCATACCCTTAGAAAGTGACTACCGTACTTTTTGAGTTCAGGAAAACATGCCAAATAAGTACATACCAGTACTTCGTATGGCGGAGGTGAGTCCCACGAAAATCGTTATTTGAAGACTTTCTTACGAATGGGTCCCGCTCTATATGCTTTCTCACCATAAAGATCATAAAGCCTTTCTCTGCTTTTGTGAATTCCCACTGTCGCCCAATCACTAAACTTCAAGGAGTCATTAACCTTTAGCGTCTTGGCCTTAAACACAGTGTCAAATTATACACTGGGCGTCAAAAATAAGTAGTACAGTTTTAAAATTGCGATTTCTCCCAAACTATAAAACTTAGACCTTTGAAACAAAAAAGGTTAAAAAGAAAATTTAATCTTATTCAATAAAAACTTCATGCATTATAAGAACTTATAATGCTTGACTTTAAAAAAAACGAATAAATAAAAACACTTTTTTTAAACTGTTGAAAGGTGTTGTCTTACTTAGGATTTTTGTGTTTGACACATTCGCTGCTGATAAAGCAATTGTAATTGAAAAGCATAGGTATCTTCAGAGAGTAAATTTGACTAATCATGCCTCTTTCACCAGAAGAATGTGCAAGAATCTTAGCTTTTCTCGAAGTGGGCATCAGTATGCGTCGTACTGCAAGGAGGGTGGGTGTAACTTTAAGAACGGTTCAGCGAGTAAAGCAAAGGTACGAAGAGACTGGAAACCATCTAAGGAGACGAGGTAATGGCAGACCCAGGTGCACAAGTACCCGAGAAGATCGCTTTATTGTTTCCACTGTGTTAAGAAATCGACACCTTAATGCAGTTGAGGTTCAGCAACAGCTTCTTCGGACCCGAACAGACTACATCAGTGAGAGTACAGTGAGAAGAAGACTTGCTGAAGCTAACCTGAAGCCTCTAAGACCAGCAAATGGCCCCAAACTTGAGACAGAGCATCGCGTAGCAAGACTACGCTACGCCCGTCAACACGTACAATGGGGCGAAGAAGAATGGGCTAGAGTTTTATTCACAGATGAGTCTCGATTCTCTTTATACACTTCAGATGGACGGCGGAGAGTCTACAGACGACCCGGTGAGCGATACATTCAAGCTTGTATCTCGGAAAGAGTCCAATATGGCGGGGGCTCTGTACACGTATGGGCTGGTATCTCTTCAGAGAGTCGCACAGAGCTTGTGGTAATAGAAAATGGGACTTTGACTGGTGAAAGATATGCCTCGGAGATCCTCAACGAGTATGCAGGGCCATATTTAATAAATATGGGTGATGGAGCCATCCTAATGCATGATAACGCCCGGCCACACACTGCTCACCACGTACAAGAGTACATTCAGGAGGTTGGCATCAACTTGATGGCTTGGCCATCGAGAAGCCCAGATCTCAACCCGATTGAACACGCCTGGGATGAGCTTGGGAGGCTAGTCAGAAGGCGCAGTCCACCTCCTGCCACACTCAGGGCTCTAAAACATGCGCTGATAGAAGAATGGGAAAATATTCCCCAACACCGCCTCCGAAACTTAGTGTTCAGCATGCCAAACCGGATCCAAGCTGTAATTAGAGCCCGAGGCGGCAACACAAGTTATTAAATTGTGAAAAAGTTCCAAAACGTGAAAATTAAGTGGTTGACATATCGTTAAAAATTGATACTTTTTAGTATTTATCTTAATTTTAAGTTTGAAACTTTATTCATGCCAAATAAAATATAACTTTAATAAACTTCGTTAAGTTTACTATAAACTGCTTTTTATTTCATAAGTGTAACTACTATAGTTTAGGAGTAATTGCAATTTGAAAAGTGTACTACTTATTTTTGACGCCCAGTGTAGTTTAGACAATCTAAGTACAGAGTTGAAAAGTACATTAGGATCACTATTATCAAATCTTAGACCTGGTAGTTTAATGATCATATTATTTCTGAAGTTCTCAAGCCTTGTGTCGCTAATCGGCACATATTTGATACCTCTCTCTACAGCCTTTCCACGAAGCGCACTAAAAGAAACTAATTGTCCAGAGTGATCTGAGGGTAGCTTGTGGATAACTGATTTTTCGAGAGGATTAAAATTAGTATATATGTTATCCAGACACGTTTTGGAAGTTGCGGTAATTCGTGTAGGCTCCAGAAAAAGATTAACCAAATTATAGCACTTAAACAAAGATTTGATTCTACTACCTAGAGAAGTCTCTACTAATAAGTCAACATTAAAGTCTCCACAAACAGCAATGTCTTTATTATTATTACTGATGAATAATGCTTCCTCTATGATTTTTTCAAAAGATTCATATGAGGACTTGGGCGGTCTGTATACGCATAATATAATAAGCTGCTCAAGCTCTATACAGGCTATTTCAGTAATGCGCTCAACAGACAAGCTTACTATGTCATTACGTTCTTTAAACTTTAAATTATTACGAGCAAATATAGCTGAACCTCCGCGTATGGATATTTTTCTGCTGAATGCACTAGCAACTTGGTGATTATTGAAACCAAACATTAACTGATGACTACGTAGCCAATGCTCTGTAATGCATAAAATGTCAATCTTATTACAGTTAATGAATAGTTCTACCAATAATTCTTTGTTCTCCATTCCTTGCAAATTTTGATGTACCAAGTTGAGAATACATTTTTTATTGTTCACTGATAGAACATCCTTCGTTATGACAGCAGCTGATACATTCTAAGTTTTTCTTTCACACCCAGTCTAGGGTGGAGGTCTCGTATACTATTAAAGGGCTAAGTTTATTCTAATTTGAACCTTTTCACTAGCAGATGAGTTGGGTAGTTATACTTATAATTTAGTAACTTTCCGCCCGCGGCTCCGCCCGCGTGGACTACAGGTTACCTATATCGTGCCCAGCTATGGGATAAAATATCTATGTCCTTTCCCAAGGTCTTATCTATCTCTGTTCCAAATTTCATCAAAATCGGTTTAGTAGTTTAGCCGTGAAAGCGTGACAGACAGACAGACAAATTTCGCATTTATAATATTAGTAAGGAAGTAGGGATTAAGGGAGTAGACTGTACAGATGATAGCTATAAAATGAAATATATATAAAAAAACACATTTGTTGTATGTTAGATCCCCTTAATATTAATATTTACCTATATTTTATTCTGTTTTTAAGTATTTGGTGTTATAGCGGCAACAGAAATACATCATCTGTGAAAATTTCAACTGTCTAACTATCACGGTTCATGAGATACATTGTCTGGTGACAGACGGACGGATGGACCGCGGAATCTTAGAATAGGGTCCCGTTTTACCCTTTGTGGGTACAGTACTACTCAGTCACTAGACTCATCTCCCGCTCTCGCTGAATCATTGCTCAAACAGAATGTAGACGAAAGTAAGGTTCCTTTCAGTTTTTCACATGTTAGAATTGTCGACATTCTTAAAACTTTTAAGATGTTAAATATAAAAAAGGCTGCGGACCTTGATGGTCTTTCAGTAAAGGTGATAAACTCCATAATAGATTGTATTGCTCCACACCTAGCGTTTATTTTTAATAAATGTGTTGATGATGGTGTGTTTCCTGATTTGATGTAACATAGTAAAGTAATTCCTCTATTTAAAGCTGGTAGTACATCAGACCCCACCAACTTTAGACCAATTTCAATACTACCAGCCCTTAGCAAGATATTTGAAAAAATTATCTTTAATCAAATAACCACTCATTTCTACGCTAACAACCTTATGAATATAAATCAATTTGGATTCACACGGGGTCGCTCTACAACCGATGCTGGTGTTGAGCTCATTCGTCATATTTTTGCGGCCTGGGAGGACTCGCAGGATGCTCTTGGAGTCTTCTGTGATTTGTCCAAGACTTTCGATTGTGTTCATTATGAAACTCTGGTCAGAAAATTACATCATTATGGCATAAGAGGAGACGCACTTAAGCTTCTGGAATCTTACCTGAGTAATAGGATCCAGAAAGTTGAGGTTAACGGCACTAGGTCACCTGGGTCCGCAGTCTGTATGGGCGTCCCACAGGGTTCAATCCTAGGACCATTCCTGTTTCTCGTTTACATTAATGACTTACCATCTCTTGTTAAAGACGCCCATGAGATCGTACTATTTGCAGATGACACATCACTCATATTTAAAGTGAAGAGGTACGACTCTGATTATGACGATGTGAATACTGCGATCTCAAAGGTAGATGAATGGTTTACTGTAAATAACCTTCTTTTGAACGAGAAAAAAACCAAATGTGTTAAATTTACCTTGCCCACTGTTAAACAGGTTAATACCAATGTTCAGGTTAGGAATGAAAAACTGGGCATTGTGGAATCTACTGTATTCTTAGGAATAACTCTTGATGCAAAGCTTCAATGGGGTCCTCATATTGATAAGTTAGCGAGCAGACTCAGTTCAGCAGCCTACGCAGTTAAAAAAATCTGTCAATTATCGGACGTTGAAACCGCGAGAACCGTATATTTTATTTACTTCCACAGCTAATGTCATATGGCATTTTACTGTGGGGTAATGCTGCGGATATCAATAAGATTTTTGTTCTGCAGAAAAGGGCTGTTCGCGCGATTTATCAAATGAGACCTAGAATGTCTCTTAGACAAATGTTCAAAGAAATAGATATTTTGACTTTTGCATACCAATATACATGTGACAATCTTTTATATGTGAAGAAAAATGAACATTTGGTTAAGAAAAATAGCGATAGGCACAATGTTAATACAAGGACCAAGCATAAACTGGATGTACTAGACAGTCGTCTCCACAAGGTCACGAACTCTTTTATGGGTCAATGTATACATTTCTATAATAAGATTCCCATGTGTATTCAAAATTTACCTTTGGATAAATTTAAGACAGTGGTTAAACAAAAACTTTGCAAAAAGGGCTATTACAACATTTCTGATTATCTATCAGACAGGCAGCCATGGGAATGAACTGCTAAGCTCTAGAGTTATTTCAGATTTAATTAAAATTAGTAAATAATAAAATTTGTAATGCGATTTAAAAGAGCAACCTCAGAGTTTCTTGACTGTTCTTCTCTGAGGAAGACTGCACCTTTGCGAATAGGCGTAGAGTCAGTAGGATCAGAGGTACGAATGCGTATGTATTTTATGTATTTAAATCGTTTAATCGTTTAATGTATGTTTGTATGTATTTCATTGTAATCTTGACTTGTTTTAAGTGACATCCTGAATGTCCTATAAAATAAAGATTTTTCTATTCTATTCTATTCTATTCTATTCTTTTCTATTCTATTCTATTCTATTCTTTTCTATTCTATTCTATTCTATTCTATTCTATTCTATTCTATTCTATTCTATTCTATTCTATTCTATTCTATTCTATTCTATTCTATTCTATTCTATTCTATTCTATTCTATTCTATTCTATTCTATTCTATTCTATTCTATTCTATTCTATTCTATTCTATTCTTAGTACCGTAAAAAACGGGATAATTTTCCACCTAAATAAATTATATGGTGCTATCTTCCCAATCACTAAAATTAACATTTATGATTATGAACATAGGGATTATTTTCCAATAGAGGTAATGAGAAAAAAAAATAATGATACGGTAGCTTTGCCAGACCTCATCAGCTGAGTTAATTAGAAATTATTGGGTTGTAATTATTGTGGTAAATGATAATAGGTGGGACCTTACTTCCAGGGTCTTCAATTATCGTCAATATGGTAGATGACTGGATATTGAATACTCTTTATTGAGTAAGATAATGTTATCTTATCTTTCTTCTTAAGGCGACTACAGCACCCGATAAAGGCAGTACACATAGGAATAGTGCCATCTCCGTCTCTCAAAAGGCCTGGGCCGGCAGTGCGAACAATGTCGATACACGAAGTTTACGGACTATGAAAGCGTGCGTGCGTAAAAACATGTTCTAAAGTTAGAAAAATGAGATTTATGGAAAGGTAACAGCTTAAATCGAAAAATGCGTAAACTACTCATCGAGAGTGTTCAATTACGAACATTTTGATAGCAAATTCAAGTTCCTGTGTGCATTTTACTATCGTTTTTACAGCTTAAAAGATACACAATATTGGTATTTAGAGGTGACTTTGTGAGCTTTTTCTATCGAACCAAAAGTGCTGAATCATGTTTTCAGCAAACTACTTATCTATTTTATGTCCTGAATATTACCGTAGTATTTTTTTTCTTCTGTTTAATGCAGTGCGTCATGCTTATCTAGGCATCATAAAATCGTAATTTAGGTGCTGTAGTCGCCTTAATATATAAAACAAAGTCGGGTCTGTTCGAACACTTATAACTCGAGAACGGCTGAAATGATTTTCTTGGTTTTTAATTGTTGTATTTGTCTCCGTCCCGAATAGCAGAATAACTATTAAAACATTGGAAAATTTACGAAAAAAAAAATTATAATTATGTTTTTATATTATGTTACTAAGTAAATTATGTTTATTAATATATTAAAGCTATTATATTAATAAACATAATATAATAACTTTAATAACAGAATTCGAAATGAAATTTGAAACATTTTTGCATATCTTACAAAACGTGGAATTTAAGTATATGGTACTCAACTGTGACGTCACATTTGCTTTTTACAAAAATATTTTCCCCGACTGAGAATCAAACCCAGAAACCGTCAATCAAGAGCCACTCGACCAAACCGTGCGTTTTATTACGCATAACGATCTTTATATCAGCGTTTATGTTACAATCAAAAAAGAATAAACAATCTTTACAGCTTCTTACAAAAATACTTCGAAAATCAATGAAGATTCATGTTTTATACATGGATCTGTATTTACTTGGTTTTACATGATTGAATTATGTTGTTCTGGAGGCCTATTCCACTAATCAATCGCGTCTCAAGGGCAGTTGAATGACTATGGTCGACATTTTATGGTATTTAGGTGGCAAAATTATGATAATTCTTAATTTCATTTGATTTCTCGATAATGCCAAATTTCATAAATTTTATAACGGCTGCTTTAACTAGCTGCGCCACCGCCGTTGCTAAGTAACTTTCGATTGGCAGTGGCGCTGTTGATCGGGGTGGCTGTCATCTATCTAAATATATAAAAGGAGAAACTGACTGACTGACTAACTGACTTATATCAACGCACAACCTAAACGGCTAAACGTAGGCACTTGAAATTTGGAAGGGACGTAGCTTAGGTACCGTAGAGGTGCACTAAGAAAGGAATTCCCGAAATTCCCACGGGAACGGGAATTAGCGGGAAAATCCTTTTGTATGAAAAATCTAAACCGCTTAAGTTAGACGCTTGAAAAAACGCTTGAATAAACGGTCACGTGTTTCGCAATTTTGACTTAAAGAGCGCGGGAAAAAGCTAGTAAAATATTTAAGGTCAATTAAATATACAATTGTCATTCAACCACTATTGAGTCGCCATTGATTAGTAGAATACATGCTTAGTATGTTTGTGTATAAATTACTACGAAAACGACTTTGAGCACTTTATAACGTTTATTTTGAGTTTGCACACCCGCGTTCCCGTACCCTGGCACATTTGAGTGGTTTTAAGTACTCTGTGCGAAATTGAGATCCGATGTGGCTTGTATTGAAATTTTTTCTCAATCTTCAAGAATATATACTAATTGAAATACCTAGTAGCTTTAGTTTGTTGAGCTTTTTTGTAAACAAAAATGGTTTTACATTACAACTAGACCATTACTTCCCCAGAATAATAGCTAAACCATACTGGACAAAAAACTAAATCTCATACATAAATAAAGGTGTACGTACAACTCTGTTAAAATAAAACATTATTTTTTTCAGCGTTTATTAGCTAACCCAGGGTAATCTATAAAATTGGCTATGCATATTACCTAAGATTTTAAATTCAAAACTTTCAACATTATAGTTTGATTACATTTATTGATATAACATATATATAAAAAAAAAGACGCTTCACACTCAAAGGCCCACATTAAGGTTTTCCCTTGTGTCGTGGGTCCCTGTACTATATACATAATTATACTACCTATATACATATTATAAAACAAAGTCCTTATTTGCCTGTCTGTCTGTCTGAACGTGATAAACTCAAAAACTACTGAACGGATTTTCATACAGTTTTCACCAATAGAAGGAGCGATTCAAGAGGTTTATGTGTATAATTAATTCTTAAAATTCCCACGGGAAAGAAGTCCCGGGTAGGAAACTAGTAAATTAATAAAAAAGTACTTTTTTAAATTAATATTAAGTTTTTCACGTTCATAACTACTAAGCAACTCTATAGGTACATTCCTAATTCACAGCGCAGCGCTGTCACATAAACATCCCCTTGATTTTCAATTAAGGGTGGAAGCTATAGGGAGTGGTAGGAACGATAGAGGACTGTCCAACTGTTGGCAAGGTTCAGCAACGTTATTCGGAACGTCGGCGTCGAGGCAACCGGTCGCATACCGTCGAACGACTGCGCGCGTCACCGTACCGAAGTTTTGCGGACTTTTTGTGATGTTAAATAAGTGACGAAACGATTTATTTAAGAGTTCTAGGAGTTTTTAGTGAGATTACGTTTTAGTGCAAAAGATACAATTTTGATATCATCAATAAATTGACTTGTAATGTTCAAAATACAAGAGAGGTGAAGTTTTAGTAACTCTAAAAAAAGTAGATTCATACATGACTGCAAAAACTATAATAAAAGTGATTGATGGTTTTATTAATTAGTAAAAAAAACAATTAAGTAAGGTCTTCTTTGACGTACTTAACAAGTTTTTAAGTTAAACATAAACATGACGTTGTTTCATTAAGCTGAAGGATGATGTCGGAACTCGAATGAACTTTTAACAACTTCGCTGCGAAGATTCATCTTTCTCTGTAAGTATGCTTTTAACTTTTCTATTAAGGTAAAAGTTACCGTTATTATGTATTTTGAAACATGAATAGCAATTAAGGGTACTTGACATTAATAAGCTGCTTAATATAATAAGGATTTAAAAGAAGACTGCAAAATACAGGGTGACTTTTTAATCACTTGCCAAATTTTACGTAGGTTTGTAAATTTCATTGATATTGAAGAGACCTGTATTTTTTTTTAATTATCGTTTCACACAATGATGTTAAGCTAGGTTATCCGATGCAATGAATATACGTTTAAGTTTTTGTATGGGAAAAGATAAAAATCATCCAACTTACTTGACATTTAGTAATTATAGCGCTCTTCAACACAGTTTGTGAGATCCGTATTTCTTTCTGCATCTACAAAAAATCACTCTCTAAGACGTTAAAACTATTGTTTTTTTTTCCTTATTTAAGTATGTGCAATCAGTGATATTATACCATAAGAAAAATATGACCAGGGGTTAGATATAGACATTTATTTTTAGTAATTTTTCACTGCAAGTCAATTAACACACATAATGCACATGATTAAGAAATAAAAAAAATGATAATTAATTCAATTACCTACAAACACATTCAAATAAAAATAATTACAATTAAAATTTCTTGATAGGTATGTAATTACAATAGATGAATAAATGTAAATCTGAACCCAATGCTTACTGAATTCACGTGCTATTTTTTTATTCATCATTATTATTTAGTCATTTAATTCATTAAAAACACGTCAAAATAACAAACAAAAATTTTAAATCCATTAAATTCAATTCAATTGAAATATGGCTATTTTTATGCTTGCTATAACAAAAAACATTCTAAAAAAGACGCCCTGTAAATTGAGGAAAATTTATAAATTTCTATCTAAGTAAGCCTCTAACAATTAAAAGCGCCAAGGGTTAACAAGACTTCAACAATCTCTTCAGTTTATCAAGAGCCTCACTTTCAATTTAATAAGTAAAATTAAATTAAAGCTCTTTTTTAATAAGATTTTTAATCGTTAATTTACTAAATCTATAATAAAAGACATTGATTTCTTAGTAAAACCTTTTTGTTGAAATTTTGGAAACCTAAAATTTTTTTTTTCTTTATTGTTCTATTAGTCATTCTTAAAACAAAAAAAAAATATTAAACGTTATTATATTGTACAGGGCTTTAAGTAACTCTCTTTGAACCTCCCGGATGGTTAATCAGTCCATGAAACTGAACAACTTTCCCCCAATAATAGGTCAAAATACGAAAAATAAATTTTGATCTCCCATACAAAATGCGCTATATGCTGATTAAGTTTGTATGGGAACTCAAAATTTTTATGTTCCTTGGGAAAGTAATTCAGTTTCATAGACTAATTTAGCACCCGAGAGGTTGAAAGAGATTTACCTAAAGCCCTGTATATAGCACGAACTCGTATATAAATCTAAACATTAAAAATTTTAAAGTATCAGGTATCTCCAAAATCTGATTATCAAATCACTTAATTGTACTTTACCGTGGTGAAAATTAATACCACTCAATTCTTTCCGTAGGCAACTAAAAATTAAATCAAAGAAAATGAACAATGGTAAACAATAATTATCAGCAACAGTTTTTCATGTGTTTTTTTTTTCATTTTTCTAACCAAGCACTTTCTAACCAAGAGTGAAAAGTGACAAACCAAATAATTCCTAAACATTTTTGCATTTAACTAACATTGTACAATACAAATACACTTTATTTGCACACAGTGACACAAAGTACAATAAACAGAACAAAAAATATAGCCTAAACAAGGCGGCCTTATTGCTAGGTAGCAATTTCTTCCATACACCCTTAGGGTAGTAGCTCGTGCATAAATATAATCCAAACTGTTTTAAAAAACTTTACATATTCCGTATCTCTACAACGATTACCATATTAATTTTCCCCAAAAACACGAAGGGTATTTCAAGGGCCCGCGTCACCCCTGACATAAAAGGGTTGACCACTGCTGACATTTGAAGGTCTATTTAACATTGTCAAAATCTGGCACGTCACAGTAATAGGGTCATTTCCCCTAACGCTTGTACCTTGAAAATGCAAATGGTAGTAGTCTGTCACCTTGATAAGGGCTCAAAAATATTGGATAAATGTTTTTACTTTTGTTGGACAAAGCGATATTGATGAGACATCATAACAGTAATAGACCGAGCTCCCGTTGCACGAAACCCTACCTCATGAGGTGGCAGCTCAGAAATGTAATGTAGTGATAGATATTACTTAGGAGCGCTGGATTTTAGTAGTTTGCCATCGCATATCCTGGAAGAAGTAAATTTTTTTTAATAGATCAAGTGGCAAGATGAAACTGATGCAGATCGATTGCCCTAGACGTACCGTTCATGAATATATATGGTTGCCTGCATTCAGCCTGGCAGTTTTTCTGTTCAGCCACCTCGAACAAGATTTCGACATATATCACACATCAACGCGGTGAAAACGTGACGAAAATTAAAAAAAAGTGTAAATTCGACCATTTTCATATAAAAAGCAGGCAAAAAGTGCATTTTCGATTTCGTTTCCATCACGTTTTCACAAATTTCAAGTAAAACAAAATTTATTGATTAGAATTGAAAATTCAAGTTTAGCACTAGCTCGTCTGAAAATTATAGCCCTACATGTATCTCAAGTATGCTTTTATAGCTTCTCAAACAGACCTCATTGTATGAAAAATCGTGGAATACCCCTAGACCGCGTTGATGTGTATTCATGAACGGCACGTCTAGGGCATTCCATCTGTATCAGTTTCATCTTGCCACCTGATCTATACAAATCAAAAAAAAAATACTTCTTCCAGGATATGCGATGGCAAACTACTAAAATCCAGCGCTCCTAAGTAGTATCTATCACTACATTACATTTCTGAGCTGCCACCTCGTGAGGTAGGGTTTAGTGCAACGGGAGCTCGGTCTATAAAATTTAAAAAATTGTGTCACCCCAACATTCGTAACTTTTAAGAACAATCCCGATTGTAGCTTTCAAATAAAAACAAAATCGGCCAATTGCGAGTCAGACTCGCGCACGATGGGTTCTGTACCATTACCTTTAAAACCGGCCAAGTGCGAGTCGGACTATAAAAACCAGCGGCAAAAAATCACGTTTGTTGTATGGGAGCCCCCTTAAATATTTAATTTATTCTACTTTTTAGTATTTTTTGTTATAGCAGCAACCAAAATACATCATCTGTGAAAATTTTAACTGTCTAACTACCATGGTTCATGAGATACAGCTTATCTATCAAAATGAGCAAAAAGTTCACGTTTTTTGTATGGGAGCCCCCTTAAATATTTATTTTATTCTGGTATTTAGTATTTGTTATTATAGAACCAATAAAAATAAATCACCTGTGAAAATTTCAACTGTCTAACTATCACGGTTCATGAGATACAGCCTGGTGACAGACGGACAGATGGACGGACGAACGGACAGCGGAATCTTAGTTATAGGGTTCAGTTTTTGCCCTTGGGTACGGAACCATAAAAATGATGTCATCCCCGCAATTCAATTGCTTATAACTTTTAAATGGCTGAAATAAATTTATTAAATATAAGAACCATCTCGATCACGCTAGCTTTCAACCAAAAAAAAACACATCGAAATCAGTCCACTCGTTTAGGAGCTACGATGCCACAGACAGACACAGATACGCACGTCAAGCTTACAACACCCTTCTTTTTTGTCGGAGGTTAAAAATCAAGACTAAGTAAATAATAGTCTTTGATACAGAAATCTCCGTCTAGTTAAACTTTAAATTGAAATAGACTTTACATATAACAGAGATCAGTGCTGTTCCAGTAGTTTACCTAATGCAGCTTACGTAGACATAGACACGCAGACACACTTCAAACTTGTAACACTTTTTTTGTTAGGGGTTAAAAATGAAGACTAAGGTTCGTATTACTGAACGCGACTCAGACTCTGATCTATACTTGAGTAGCAGGCGTCTTTGTGATTTTGACAGTGAGAGAAAAATACAATCCATACTTAAGTATAGATCAAGACTTTCGTCTTGAGTAACTATACTTAAGTAATGATTGTCTCTCACTATCAAAGTGACAAAGCCGACTGCTACTCAAGTATAGATCAGAGTCTCAGTCGCGTTCTGTAATACGGGTCTTGGCAAATTAAACTGTAAATTGAAGTAGACTCTACCTATATATAACAGAGATCTGTTCCAGCAGTTTACCTAATGCAGCTTTCCTGAGAAGTCAGATTGAGTCAGCTGACCAGATTAAGCTCAGCTTGAGTCCTCAGTATTTGTGTTAGTAGGACACTCAGCTTACTAGAGTTGGCTATCTAGAGTTATTGTGTTACCTATTCACTTAAACTACGTTAAACTTGAGTTCACTGTACTTTTAAGTTAGCTATTTTTATTTTTCAACTTTTTTTGTAAGTATAACACTTTTTGTAAGTGTCAAAAGTGCCCTTTGTATCCTTATCCAATATTAGCTTTCCGCTCGGGACTATGTTCCCGTGGAAATTCGGGAAAATCATGTACCCTATGTCAATCACGGATAATAATGGATTCTAATGGTGAAAGAATTTTTCAAATCGGTCCTGTAGTTTCGGAGCCTATTCAATGCAAACAAACAAACAATCAAATCTTTCCTCTTTGTATTATATACTAGCATTCCGCTCGGGACTTCGTTCCCGTGGGAATTCGGGAAAATCATGTACCCTATGTCCATCACGGATAATGTTGGATTCTAATGGTGAAAGAATTTTGAAATCGGTCCAGTAGTTTCGGAGCCTATTCAATGCAAACAAACAAACAATCAAATCTTTCCTCTTTATAATATGTATAGAAGATATAGATAGATAGATATAGAATAGATATAGATATAAGATAGATAGATAGATAGATATCAGTTCCATTTTAGAACAATTCTTAAATATCAGAAGTTCTGTGTACTAGCTTATAGCACCCAGACTTCAAGACGAGTAAACTGTGGAAGTACCATCCGAACCTGGTACCTGAAAATTGGCCGCCGGCCCAAGCTAGCAGGTATTCAAATGTTAATAGTAATGCACAACACTTTCCCATACTTTTGGTTACCTGAGAAAATAAGTCAGGTCTGGAGGCCCTGGGATCTAAGTTAAAGCTACAAACAAATAAACAAATGCTACCTTTTCACATCTAAAATCGGTTGTGATTAATTTAAATTAAATTCCAACTAGCAACCTAACAAACTTTTGTCGCTGCTGTCGCAAATGCTTTTCAAAACTCGTCCGAAAAAGCGAAGGGCACAGATGGCTCTCAGCCTTCAGAAAATATAGGTTAAACTTCATTTTTTTAGTTCAGCAAATGTTCAGCAAGTTTTGTAATCTTGTTAGTAGAATTGGGTTCGCCTGATGATCACCGTGATGGAGGATATGGTCCCATAAGTTTTGAAAATAGGATTAAAACTTATAAATTTCATTTTTACCCTTTTTCATTTGACGGCCGGTTTGGTCGAGTGGTAGTGACGCTGCCTCTTGATCGGCGGGTCCTGGGTTCGATCCCCAGTCGGGGCAAACATTTGTGTAAAAAGCAGATGTTTGTTCTCGGGTCATGGGTGTTTGTGTTTGTCTTTATGTGTGTTCCAAGGGACCCACGACACAAGGGAAAACCTTAGTGTGGGCCTTTGAGTGTGTAGCGTTTATTTATTTTATTTTATTTATTTTAATCCCCCGACCAAAAAGAGTATAATAGAGTTATAATTTTACGTGTATATCTGTCTGTGGCATCGTTAGCTCCTCAACAAATGGACCGACTTTGATGCGGTTTTTTTTGTTAGAAAGCTGACGCAATCGATAGTTCTTAGCTATATTTTATCAAAATTAGTTCAGCTGTTTAGAAGCCGTTTAGACGCTATGAATATCGGTGGAGATATATTTTTTTTAAATTTAAGAGTTATTGCTTGGCAGCGCTGCAGTACTCGTCAAAGCTGCAGCTCGAGTACGATGGTGATAGCGCGCGTATGCGCCGCGGTCCTATGTCAAAATGTCAACATTAACAACGCCAGAGGGCGAGCAAGCCTTTGCGCGGGGCCCTCGCGCAATCAAAGTGAAGTTTCACCGTCAGCCGAGTGGCGCGACGCGCGAGTTTGTCGCAATCGTACTCGAGCTGCTTGTCAAAGTGACATAATTTAAAAAATAAAAATAAAAAACCCGACTGCATAATAAAAACTGAAAAGAAAAAAACAAGTAAGCCCAGTAGTCGAGACTTTTATTATTGAATATTATTGAATAACATAACGATTTTAACAATCGGGACCCATTATTAGGAAGCCGGATTTTTTATGGGTCCTGACTGTTAAAATCGTTATGTATATTATTAAATTTTTTTTTCAATTATTTTACAATTTTTAGTTAAGTCAGATATTTATATTTGTTGATCTCCTTATTAGCTGATATACATGCATAGGCTGATAAACACATTACCCTCCTTTGCGTCGCGCAGTCGGGTAAAAATATTAGGATTTCATTGACATATGACAGCAGAAGTTGTCATATGTCAATGAAAATTGAACTCTGAAATGCTTCGCAAACTAGTTATCCAACACCGCTCGTGGCACAGTGGCGCTAGAAGTTCTGAACCGATCAGTGAAGTTAAACAACCGTACAATGTGACAGGAAACTGATGGGTGACCGTAGTATCAATTTACTACTTGCGTTCCCGTGCTTCGGAGAGCACGTTTAGCCGTCGTTTCCTCTAAATTCATAATTTGCTTCACACGCTCGTTTGATTCGGGTACTCCTAACACGGCCTTTTCTCATTACGTCACTAATTTATTCTAAATTGATTATACCTAAGTATACGATAAAAGTTATCTCATGCAAGCGCTCCGTACTTAAAGGAAAAAAGGAAAATAATCTTATTTACCATAAATCTAAAATAAAAAAAATTGTATCACCCCTGACATTCATCATCATCAGCCCATATACGTCCCCACTGCTGGGGCACGGGCCTCCCTCAATAACGTGAGGGGTAAATGCCATACTCACCACGCTTGGCAGACGGGTTGGCGAGGGTTTTGATATAATTGCAGAGTTTTCCTTCTCTGTGTGCAGATGAACTTGCTTGCATATTTACCTTAGTCGCCTTGTACGACACCTCGGTAAGAAAGAGGGTGGTCCTATTCTACTCCGCCGGGGACTACACGGCCCCTGACATTCAATTGCTCATAACTTTTAAACGGCTGAACCAATTTTGATCAAATATAGCTCAGAACCGTCTCAATTACGTCAGCTTTCAAGCAAAATGAACCGTATTGAAATCTGTCTATTCTTTTAGGAGCTATGATGCCACAGACTGATAGACAGACTTACAGTTAAACAGATACACACGTCAGACTTATAACACCCCTCTTTTTTTGTTAGGGGTTAAAAAACACGTCAAAATCCGACAAGAACAACAAAATATCACTTTCGGTCCATTAAGTAGGCTATATCCTAGAAAATCACGGCACAAGTACCGGTTATAACTAGTTTGGCAGTAAAGAATAACAGTGACAATAAAAACTATTATTTTTATGGTAGATTCGTCGTAAAGCTGCGATATGGCAGTTGCCTGGTCATTAACTGGGCTGAGTGAGTGGTGACATGCGATATATGGACATTAGTACGTGAAATATGGTGCAAGTGCAATGATATTAAATTAATAAACGGTAGACAAGTAACAGTACACCAAAAAACGCAGCACGCAAAAAAAAACGAAGTAAAAACGAGGTTTAATTTTAAGAAATGTCGAATTCCCGAAAGTGTCATTCTCGGAAATAAATGACCTATTCTCGAAGCACATCAGAACATCCACAAACGAAAAATTAATGATCCCAAATACAGGGCGTATGATTTTTCAGTTAAAAATTCCTCAGGACATTTTTTTGTTTTTTGTTATTTTTTGTTTTAAAATTAAATTATCTATTCGGTTACCCTCCATTTTGCAATAAAATAAAACAATAAACAGCATAAAACACGAAAACCGGCTGGCAGCGGCGCGGCGTTGAGGAACCGCGCCCCGAGCGTGGTTTTGTGGTTCATTGCGTAGCGCTAAAGTAGGTAAATAACGAAAACTCCTTAACTTGATGTTTCAGGAAAAAATAATTTATGAGTAGATTCCAGCATTTAAGTATTTCCTAAGCTATCCTGTACATACTGTTTGTTTAGTTAAAATATGCATACCATTAGGCGACTTTCACGACGTCACCTATGACATCTACTTCTTTTTATGTGAAATATTAATGGAGTAATGTATGAGAAAATGTATGCAATTTTCATTTTAACCATTTTTGCGTGTCATTTATATAAAAACTGTTGTTAACTAAAAAAACTGTAGCGATGTGTATGTATTTTTTTAATAAACAGTGTGGTTACTTTGAAAAGTCACAGCTTTCTAGTTCTTATCTGAGCTCAGTCGCGGATAGACAGACAGACAGATATACAGATGGACAAGGCAAAACATTTGTGTCCCTTGTTGATTTAGATACCACTTAAAAGTAAATACGAAATTTAGATCAAGAAAGCTCAGTGTTCCGCAGTACTTTAGCAGCGTTCACACTTAGTAGCGGGGAAGATAGCTTAACAACTGTGATTAATTTTAAAAGACAGAAGTGAAGTTTAAATGAGGAATTGAGGACGGCCCTTTATTAGCAGAGTTTTACGCACTTTTGTTGGGTTCAACGTTGTTGTAACTTTAATATTCGTAAATAAATGAAGTGTCTTCAGAAGAAGAGATTAATATTTTTGAATGGCACTTCAAGTAAAAATAGAAGATTGTTCGGAAAACAGAGGTTTATTTTATACTACTAATAAAGCGTTGGCGTAGCAAAATGTAGGCCACAGATATAAACTTTTTGTGTAGGAAGATCTTCTCCGAATTATCTGCCTGCGTCTGTTTTTCCGGGCTCATTTACGCGCGTCTCTTTAAAGTTCGAATGAATAGGCTTCTTCTGGGTGAGCTCGCTACATCCTCGACCTCATCTTTGCTCCTGGCCGAGATTGTGGTCAAGAGCTAACCCATTCGTTTTTTTAAAAAAATAAGGACTTGATAATTAATGGATAAACCATAGCTTAGCTCAGCTCAGTTGGTTTGAGCACCTGGAGATTTAATCCTGGGAGTGTGTGTTATTTTTTTTGTCTTTTTTTCTTTTCCCTAAAAATTCTTTAGGTAAACCATAAGCAAGACTTACCTCGTTCAGAAGATTCGACTCGTCCCGTAAAACGGTAAAAAGTGGTATTAAAATATTTTTAGTTTAAAATTTAAAAATATTGTTCCTTATTTATGTTATTTTACTCGTTACCAGAAAAATATGAAATATAAGAAAGATTAGGCTAGTGATAAGATCACCTTATATAGTATAGGTTCAATAGGTCCATTAACATGTAGAACCCCTTAACCAAAGTAAGTACATTTACGGAATGAGACTTTCAGAAACCTCCAGATACAACTAACTAAATGCGTCCTGCAACTAATTGTTGAAAGTTTTGATTAAACTGTGATTACACTGATAACTAGTTGCTCCAAGGAGAATTGATTATAAGTCTCCTCGGGGTAAGGTAACTACAATTATCAGAATATGTCTGAAATTGCCATTTAATTTACATATTCAGTAATAAACTAAATCCTACTTAAAACATGTTTATCAGGCATCAAATCAAAGTATTTAAATATAAAAGACATGCACGCGATGTCTACATAAATTAAATGTGCAGTAACTTGAATGCAGGTTCTTGCTTTAAGTAAGCTTTACATGTGCTTATTATTTCTTAGTCCCGTCTCCCGTCTCTCATTTCGAGAAGACAAAAATTAACACACAATTTGGTTCGGATTATGCTTTAGTCGCCTGAATAATTGGATTTTTTTTCTCTAATAAAATCTGAAAAGAGTTGATTGCTGAATTGATATCCCCGAGAAAGGTTTGATTTAATTAAACACTAGCTTTCCGCCCGCGACTTCGTTCCTGTAGGAATTTTCCCGATATGTTTTCCAAATTTTATTTTTTCCTACCTTGCTATTCGTTTTTGAAAGGCGCGCAGTCCACCAACCCGCTTTGCCCCTTTGGTGAGGACTGATATGGGCTGATAAAAGGAAAAAAAAGCCTGACATTTACAAATATAAAAAAATATGAATTGTTGCAGCCGTTCTCGAGTTTTGCGCTTATCAACACGATTTGTGTAAAAGCAGATGGGTGTTCGTCTACCGTCTTTGAATTTGACTTATCCTACGTCACTGCACTGTATCCATAAACATACCTAATAGAAATGAATATATTTCCTTTCTTTCTTTCAAAAGGAAACCTTGAGTGGTAATGAGTAGCGTTAGTTATTATTCATCTAAGCCCATTGAACGAGGCAAGAAAACAATTTCATCATTAACGCTTAACATTTTCTGTTATCTAAGTCATCTTTCAAGCTTAAAACAAAAATCCTCGGCAGAAAATGTTTTTTATCCGTATAATATAGGACCGCCAATATTTTTGGCACGGAAAAGTGACAAATTAAAAAAAAGAAAAAGTACGGTTAAGGAAAATTAAGCTAAAATAATAACATTTGCTTGAGGCGTATTTAATTAAGGGGATGATAGTAATTTGCTGTCCTCTGGGCTCTGGGGGAAGCTAAAGTTGGTAAATGTTGTCTCAGGACTAACCGGGAAAGTTATATTTATTCCGCTTGAAATTGCCAAGTTAGTTGTGGAACAGCTTTACGCAATATTCTAATTGTGAATGGTGTCTGTAGACACTCGTGTCCTAGACGAAAAACGTTATATTTTCAACTTTATTATCTGAAAAATCACTCCTGTAATCTCCTTCTTTTTAATATCGATGATAGAAATAACACATGACATTTTATGTTATGTTTATCAGGCGTTTTCCGCACTTAGCGTCTCAACTGGGCTATTGAGCGTGATATGCTTCGCGCTGGCTATTCCAGCCAGCCTATGTCCTTCTAGAAGTAAGCAAGGTTCTTGAAGTTTTGCATGCCTCTGGTAGGGATCCTGGGTTAAGCAGGATCTGTGGCCGCTGTGCTTGCACGCTGTGGCATTCTATTGTAACATGCGCTGGATACATAGGGGGGACTGTCTGTAACGCCCATGTTATAGGTACATGTGCTTTGACGGATGGCGGGTGATTACCGCCAGTCTTCTGACAACCAGCTATAAACCGAAGGCTTACGCTGAGTCAGGTCCTTTTTGCCAACACAGTACAGGGTCAACAGCACATCATGCTATCCAAAACTGTCAAATTTCTTTAGCCGATTTTATCTCCGAGCATTAGAGCTTACTATCCAATGGGGGAAATTTGACAGTTTGTCGTAACCTGATGTGCTTTTGAAAAACATTTTAAATTATAAAGAAATGTGGGCTTAAACATAAGTAACTTATTTATTTGTTGTGTTCTGTATTGGTAAATAAATGCGATTTCATTTAGTTATTCCTGCTATTCTTTAAATACGTTTCCTGGGCACGTGATATGATTTTGTACACGTAGAGTTAGTACGGAACAGTTAGAATGATCTCGACATGACAAGTTATCCCCAGTCGGGGCAAACATTTGTGTGAAAAGCAGATGTTTGTTCTCGGGTCATGGGTGTTTGTGTTTGTCTTTATGTATGTTCCGAGGGACCCACGACACAAGGGAAAACCTTAGTGTGGGCCTTTGAGTGTGTAGCGTTTATTTATTTATTCTAGGCCCGCTGACTGTGCCGCTGATCTACCAAAACCTGGATTATGGTCAAGCGTACCCTAGATGTGAACCACTCGGAAATACGCTGACATAAATGAACTAATCTTTAGTTAAATGACACATAATTATAAATACAATAATTTAATGTTGTGCCACTCAAAAAGGCGCGCTGGCATTTCCTACAGCTAGGCTGTAGCGCTGATATTGTGACAGTAGCGTGGTCCAACAAACAATTGTTCATTGGTCCATGGATGGCCAGTACCAATTAATGGGACTTGAGTCACGGAACCTTATTATAAAGAACATACATTTAAATATTTTATAGTTTATATAGAGATACCTGAAAAGCCGCAATTTGAAATCACGAACGAGGAAAAACGCAAAGCTAACTTGGAAAACAAACCTCTTTAAATTTCGAGTGAATAGGCATTTTCTGGGTGAGCTCGCTCCAACCTCGACCGCATCTTCACCCTTGTGCTGGTTTGTGGTCAAGAGCAAACCCATTATTAATACATTTTAAAAAAGACATAATATATTTCATTGCACACCATAGATAACACAAAACAGGGAAGGAATACAAAATGTACAACAGGCAGCCTTATTGCAAAGGTTGAAGAAAAGAAAAGAAAGCATAGCATGGCACAGTACACGATTCTCTCTCACTAACCTGTCTGATTACCTACCTAATTTTGTACTTGTTTGTGTTGTGTTCCATGTTCAATTTATTTTTGTGAGTTGTAATGCTTTATGTTAATTGTTCGTGTGCTGTGATTATATGAATAAATGTTTTTATCTATCTATCTATCTATGGCTAAACTAAAAAACTCCAATACACATACTGCATTATAAGTTTGCGACCACAGAAAATAAAATCCTCAGGTGAATTATTTTTAAAGCCTAGGTCCGTAAAATGTATGAAGTGTAAAGCGGCAAAGTTTTAAACTCAGCGTACAAAATTGCATTCATACTTTAGCCGCTTTAGAGCGAGCAAGTCGCAAGTTTAAAGCAACAATTCACATTACGAGAATTATAGTCTACGAAAGCGGAATTTGTACCAATTGTACGACAATGTACGACCCCGTTGTTATGTCTCTGGTACCATTGTTACTTCGACACTATTTATAGCTGACTGCAAAGAGGAAGAGGTTTCAATATTTTATATTAAAGTTTTCAAAGCATTGGTGCTCACTTAAAGTAAGTTATTTAAACTCAAACTGAAAAGTGTTTATTTCATTGAACATATAAAATGATACTTGAACACGTCAATATGATGAATTACATTAGCACTTTTGACTTTGCGCCTATTCGCAAAGGTGCAGTCTTCCTCAGGAGAAGAATAGGCAAGAAACTCCGAGAGTCGCTCTTTTTAAGTCAATCATATAAAAATTCTTACTTTTAATTTTAATTGACTTAATATCTGAATAACTCTGGAGCTGAGCAATTTATTCCCATGGTTGCTTGTCTAACAGATAATCCGAAATTCTATAATAGCCCTTTTTACAAAGTTTTTGTTTAATTATGTCTTAAATTTTTCTAAAGTTTAAGACAATAATTAAACAACTAATAACAATAATTAAACAACCTATTTTACGACTAGCATGCCGCCCGGGACTTCGTTCCCGTGGGAATTCGGGAAAATTTTGTAGCCTATGTCCATCGGGAATAATTTAGCTTTCTAATGGTGAAAGAATTTTTCAAATCGGTCCAGTAGTTTCGGAGCCTATTCAATGCAAACAATCAAATCTTTCCTCGGCCGGTTTGGTCAAGTGGTAGTGACGCTGCCTCTTGATCGGCGGTCCTGGGTTCCATCCCCAGCCGGGGCAAACATTTGTGTAAACAGCAGATGTTTGTTCTCGGGTCATGGGTGTTTGTCTTTATGTGTGTTCCACGACACAAGGGAAAACCTTAGTGTGGGCCTTTGAGTGTGTAGCGTTAAAAAAAAAACCCGAATTCCCATGGGAACGAAGTCCCGGGCGGAAAGCTAATGTATTATACAACACACAGTCAGGCTTCTTTGCTTCTATGAGCTAGGTTTTGGAGCTTTGTCTTTACCCGCACTTTATCAGATTTATCACAAAAGATAAAAAAAAAATTGCTCAACTTACTAAACTGACTAAACGATAAACTTCTATCCAAAAATAGACTATCATCTAATGTCAATTCAAATTTAAACTACTTTATCATCCAAACTGAGCTAAATTACTAATCAAATGTTAGTTTAGGCACTCGAAGTTATGAAGCCAATTCGATTTAACAATATTATAGGTTACGAGGGTGGCCTTGTCAGCCCTTGTGGTGTGATCTTTGACTTACTGAGCTTAATTTAGCTTAGGACCATTAATCGTTGACTGAAAATAGTTTTTAGAGGCAACTAAGGAAACAAAAATGAGACCTGCTTCCTAGTAATCCATCTTAGGCAACGACACCTCAGTTTGTTGTCAATCTGAAGTGGCGTCTGATGGTCTCATGCGGTGTGGTAGGCTCTGTAAAGGGCAGTCTGGTTCGCGACTACCCAAACAGCTTGCTATGTTCCGTCGGTGCGTGGGAGTACTAGTGCCTTAATTGTCATTTTCTGGGTTAACTCGCTCCATCTTCGACCTCATCTATGACCTTGGTCAAGATTGGGGTCAAGAGTTAACCCATCTCATAAGAAAAAAAACCTTGTCGACAATGTTTTTAACACTTTTTTATTTTTTTGTGTAGTCGACTGTTATTTTACTTTATTAGAAATACTATCATTCCGCCTGCGGCTTCACCCGCGTGGACTACATGCTATATCGTGAGCAGCAGAGGAATAAAATGTCGGCTATGTCCTTTTCAAACGTCTAATTCATCTCTATCACAAATTTCATTACAATAGGTTCAGCAGTTTAGGCGTGAAAGCGTAACAGACAGACAGCCAGACAGCCTTACTTTTGCATTTATAATATTAGTAGGGACAGCCAATTCTACTACAAGATGTTAGGTCTTCGATCAACAGTACACGGCGTAAAAGAACCTTTGATAAAAAGAGAACCGATGAAAAATTGCTTTTCAAGTTTTCACACAAATGTCTACCCCCGGAAATTGAACCTGGAACGGTTTTTAAGAGGCATGTCACTGCCACAAACCGGTCGTTATTTGATGAACTCGTAATAATATCAGAACTTTTCTCTTATCTTCTTCTCTCTCTTTTATGCTCAACATAGCCAAAAATCTTACTATATAAAATTGGAGGTCCTGACTTACTGACTCATCAACGCCCAGTCCAAATCCTTGGACCTAGAAAGCTGAAATTTGGCCCAAAAGTTCCTTTTATAGTGGCAAGCAATAAGAAAGGATTTTATGGAATTCCCACGCGAACGAAATCCCTGGAAACCTTTAGTCTTTTCCAAAAACAGTCGTCGTAGGTGTGATCAGGCAGATTTTTTTATGACGTAGGCAGAGACTCCACTATTTTATAGAAGTGTGTATTCATCAAAGCACTGTGCAAATCAGCCTTCGATGACAGATTTATTTTGCTCTAAAAACTTAAAAGAACATATGTCTTCTTACTATTAAAACCCTGTCCCTATAACTGATCCAACCGTCCCTTTTGAGGTTAAAAAAACGTATAAACCGATAAAACCACCCTATTACACCTATACAACTATCTCAAACTATTCTACAAAGAGTCTCCGAGAGTACACTTATCTCTGCATGTCTCTACCCCTTTTGAATCCCAACCGGAGCCAAGATTGCGACATAGCTGACACAAGATATCAAAAATAATAAAACGTAGCTGGTTTAACATTAAATGATTGTCCATACTGTAGAGTTTACAGATGTATTCCATTATGGTAGGACAATTACCGAAAATCACCACATACCTGATGCGCCATTTCGAAATGTAATTCAATATTTTCCTAGCTTAACTTTATTCAAAGCAAAAAACTGAAATTCTAATGATTACTGTGATTTTCACGGATTTTTTTAAATAATATAAACTTAACAATTTACAAAAATAAGTCAAATAGAAACGCGAGCAATTAATACAACATAATTTATTGCACACAAGGTACTGGATGGCACAAAAGTCACGATGGGGTTACAATTTTTTTTTAATTTATCTTAATTATTATGAGATAATAAAAATAACACTCATGGAGATATTTTTGAGTGACGAGCAGGTTTGAAAAATTACATCACGTAAATGACCACCATTTACAGCCTTTCCGCGAGCGTTTAATCTCGAGAAAGTAAAATGTACATCATATAAAAACAGTCAATTAGGGTACAGAAGGCGGCCACATTACTAAGAATCGATTTCTTAAACAACATTTTTTTTTAAAGTAGAGCAAACCGAAGAAATTTATTCGGATTATACCAAGCAGCGATTAGTCTCCGCCTACCGCAATGGGACATAAAGAAGTAACTCATGTATGCTACTGCAAGCTAGCATGGCCTGCGACAAATTTGCACTTCATGCCACTCCTATGGCGGTAAAACTTCACTTTGATTGCGGGAGAACACCGCACTAAGGCTACCTCGCCCTTTTGTGTTGTCATTTCTACGCTTTTTGACATTTTACCGCGTTGTTTTCTCGGTGTGCATGAGCTGGTGTACCCAATGCTTAAAAAACCTTTTATAAACTGTACATATAAATAGCAATAAATGATTGAATTGAATTGAAATATTATTAGTATGTGATTTACAATTTACATACATACATACGCTCACGCCCATAATTCCTAACGGAGTAGACAGAGCACGCCAGATGCCACGATTTAACAAGTTGCATAATGGTGAGAGGGGGTCAGCCTTTCGCCCATTATACAGCAAAACCCTCGCATCCCTCTTACAGACTTTCACTGTAAACCTGGGAAATAGTAAGTAGCTGGCACATTCTAAGTTTTTCTTTCACTCCCAGTCAAGCATGGACGTTACTATTTTACGCATCAAGTTAATTTTTACTAAAGTTCTTAATCTACTTTTTTACTTATAACATCATTGCGTAGCGACTTGAGTGCTGTAACGGAAAAACCTTCAGTTAAAGTGGAGGGACATCGCACATAGAATAATAATCGAGCACGGAAGACGACACGCACGGACGGACCTCATTTCTGAACCCATATAGATCTTTTGACGGGGTTCTTTGAAGGTAAAGATAGTGAACATTATGGGTAATCAAAAAAAGCTTTTTATAACTGCTTTTCACCCAGTTGCAGAAACGTTAATTAAAATTAATGCTACTTTAAATATCAGAGAAGTAATTTTTTTTTGAGGCCAATTTTTTTTTATGTGTCTACCCCTGTTTCTTGGAAAAAGTTGTTCAGTTTCATTTGGACCGTGTGATGATCAGTTAAAAACAACACGGGTGGTGTTGTATCTCTATCCGTGGGTGTCGTAAGAGGCGACTAAGGAAACATTAATAAGACCTGCCTCCTAATCAATCCATCTTAGGCAACGACACCTCAATTTATTTTGAATCTGAGATGGCGTCCTATGGTCTCATGCGGTGTGGTAGGCTCTGTGAAGGGCCGTCTGGTTCGCGACCACTCTCCTACCGAAGTCCGACGCTACGTCGGTGCGTAGGAGTACCAGTGCGTTATAGGCTTTTCCTGGATTAACTTGCTCCATCGTCGACCTCATCTATGACCTTGGTCAAGATTGAGGTCAAGTGTTAACCCATCTTAAAAAAAAAAGAAAAAAGAAAGTTGTTCAGTTTCATGAGTTGTTGAGTTAATTTCCATGCTAAATTTTTGTAGACTTATTCAAAGTCACCCAATTTACTAAAATAAATTATCAATTACTCAGAGTAAATTGCTTCAGTATTTCGTCAAGAGATTCTTTATCTAATTGATGCTCTGCCTACCTTGTTAGGATGGAAAGTGGATTAATAATGACGTCTAATAAATTAAGATGAAACTTAATGAAACAAAGAAATTCTCAGTGCTGTAAACGAGTGCCTACTTCTAATAGGAAATTGGGTACGTATTACAGTACCGAAAAGTAGAGAAAACCGAATTTCATAAGACCTATGGACGGAAGACCGAAAATTATAAGGCCGAATGTTTTTTTGACCGAAAGTTTGAAATACTGAAAGTACAATTGTACGAATACTCAAAATCTCGAAGGTTGAAATACTTAAGACTAAATATCCCGAAGGCAAAAATACCGGAGACTAAAACCGAAAAGTAAAACACCGAATAGGATGTCCATAAAGTATTCAATAATAAAAATGTTTTATTTTGTCTGTTTATAGGACAAACGGAACTGCGACGAGTAGGTTTGTTAGTAGCCTAACCCAACCAACCCGTTAAGCTGTGGATAGTAATATTTGTTATCTATTAGTATTTGACATAAGCACTGTAGGACACTGTAGTTGTGACTGTGCTTTGGGTTGCGGTTGTTTTGCATGTGGTTGTGGTTGTAAGTTGCATGTGGTTGCAGTGGAGTATGTATGTTTGTAGTAGGGTTAGGTGTACCTATAGAAGTATTTGTATTAAATTTAGTATTATTTGTAGAATCATGAGCATTAGTGTAGCTTGTAGGAGTGGGTAGTAGAGGCACCAGCCGAGCGAGCGAAGCGAGCGTACCGCGGCAGCGGCCGGCGAAGTGCCAGAAACTACTGTGGTTGCATTTCAACTTTCGGTATTTTGAACATTGATGTTTTAAACATAGGTATTTCGTGTATCGGTATTTTGAACTTTAGGTCATTTAAATTCGGTATTTTGAACAGTCGGTCATTTAAATATATATATATATCGTATATCGGCATTCCGACCGTTCGGTATTTCAACTTTCGATGTTTTAAGCGTAGTTATTTCGTATTTAAGCGTACCATCGGTATTTTGAATTTTCGGTATTGTAATACGTACCCCAAGAATGAATACAAAAATCGCGGTGATTTTAATTTCACTAGCTACATTACAATTTGCCCAGTAAAAGCCGCCTGCATGAAGTTAGGATAAGTTATGTTATTTTAGGTCAGATAAGGCTTTTTTGGGTTAGGTTAAGTTAGGTTACATTAATATTATTTGCGAAATGCGAAAGACTCAAGATCGAAGAGAGTGGAGCACAATAGAAGAGACCTATACTCAGCATTGGGTGGCCATAGGTTGAAGAAGAAGAAGAAGAGAATATTATTTGAAAAATCCGTTAATGCGAAAAAAAAGAGATAGTTCAAAAATTACCGAGAGACTTTTTGGTAGCGAAACTTTAGGGCGTAATTCTCCCCAAGAAACTGAAAAACCCTCCCCAAGGAAGTTTAAAAAAAAATTTCGACCTATTCCTTAGATAAAGTTATTCAGTGTCTGACTCACATCCTTAATTTTCGCAAATTAATTTAAAACTACTCAATATGTAATCTTAATAAGAAAAATTACATTTTTACGGGTTCGACAATGCTACTGACATATTCAAGTTACAAAAACAAACAAACCCCTCTCAATCAGAAAGTCGAAGTAGCAAAACATCTAACAAAGCGATACGTCTCATGAGCAATTTGCCTAATTAGCGAATCGCCATGTAACAAAACGGGTAACTGTCAAGTGGTCTATGTAGCAGAACGTCTATACCAGTAGTTCTTAACCGATGGTCCGCGGACCACTGGTGGTCCCTGGAAGCACCTGAAGTGGTCCACGAAGTCATCTCAAAAATATTGTATGAAATGTGACGAGTCAACACAATCACTGAAATCGACAGGATGCCAGAGCTTTCAAGTGTTTGACTTTGGCTAGCACTGAACCAGAATTGAAAAGTTAGTAAGTAAAGAGAAATAAAAAAAAACACAGATTTCGTGCCTCACACGACTATCGAGCACATTGGAAATGAATCGGAAGTCGAAAAAATGACGTTCTGACTTTTTGACTTTTTTCGAAAAGGTTAGGCTACAGGGCAAACCCTTAACCCGATCGTCTTTGTTTTAGGCTCAAATTGTAGCTGTCTAAATTGTCCAGAGGAAATTTCCCCAAAATTTTGGTATCATTCGTCTTTTCCAAAATTAAATATCTAGCGCCAAAATCAAAAATTCAGAAAAAAAATGTTTTTTTTTTTCAATATTTTGGCTATAAATTTTTTCGTTTTTTACTTTCTCGAGTAGTTCTTTTTTCACGTTGCAGCTCTTGTGCGTCTTTTGACCCTTTTTTAAATATCATATCTTCACAACTCTCCGAGATATAAGGAGATCGCTTTTTTTCATGAAATCGGAGCCTAACGAAAAGACATTTCCAATTTCAAAACATAAAAATTAAAACACTGTTATATATGAACATCTGTGCATGTAGATATAACTTCAGAACAACCCTTTAATTTTATTTTTGACTTCAAATACAGTTGGTGGTCCGTAGAAAAACAGATATTTTGTAAAATGTTCCCCCAATACTAAAAGGTTAAGAACCACTGGTCTGTACCTAAATCACTGGCCCCTTAATAACAACACAGCACCCCGTAACCTTTACAGGCTCTATCAGCGTGAACTCAGCCAAAACATCTCGAGGGCAATGAGAAACTTTCATCCCTCAAACGCTTCGTGACTTTGCGAACACATTTTCATACTCCACTGAGCAATACCGCGATCCGCAGTGACTCCTCAAAACAACAGGCATGAAAAAAGGAAAATTTAAATTAAAACATTGTCAGTACATTTAATTGAAATTTCTGACTGAATTACGCAGTCGAACTCGTTTAAAAACATTTAATGAAATGTTGAAGTACACGCTGTTTAGAAATTAGGGTATCAAACAATGTTCTTTATTTCCTAGAATACTGATATACTGGTACAGTCTAGAGGTCAATATTCTAACGAAATAGAGTTGTTTTAATAAAGTTGATGTAAAGTGCTTTTGATTATCATCCCCGTCGACATACGGGTCGCTACAATTTGCTACATTTATCATAATTCGTTTTAATAATTGAACATCAATGTCATACGAAATTATGAAATTAAACACAAATTATTTTTTCTAGACTATGTATAATAATCTTTAATCTTTCTCCACTCTGTTAAAATAGTTTTAACCCCCGACGTAAAAAGAGGGTAGGTTATAACAAGTTTGACGTGTGTATCTAATGTCTGTGGAAACGTAGCTAGCTCCATAATGTAGCAACCTCTACCTCTACCAGCCTATATACGTCCCCACCAAGGGGCACGGGCCTCCCTTCGAAATTACGAAGGGGATTAGGCCATAGTCCACCACGCTAGCCCAATGCGGGTTGGTGGACCGCTCGTCTTTCGAAAATGAATTTTCTTGGACGGGCTGGTTTCATCACGATGTTTTTCTTCACCATTGAGCAAGTGATAATTAGAAATCCGTACATAAATCCGAAAAGACGAATTTAGTGGTACGGGCTCGCACCAGGTTTTGAACCCGCGAACTTTGGATTACAAGTCTGGCTCATTACCAACTGGGCTATCACCGCTCCGTAGCAACCCAATGGTGATAAAATTTTTCAAATCGGTCCAGTAGTTTCGGAGCCTATTCGTTACATACAAAAATACAAATCTTTCCTCTTTATAATATTAGTATAGAAAAATGTCGACGGTGATACAATTTTTTTAAATTTTAGAGTTATTAAAAGTATTAAATTAATGAGGACGAATTAAGTTACTATAGTAGATAACTTACGACCATAAACAAACCCGTTTTTTTTTGCCAGCCCTCAATTTTTTGAGAAATTGTAGGTAGATACCTACTCATTGCCAACGACAAGAATCCTTAAGGAATGCTCTGTTTAAACCTTATTAAAGTGTTATAAGATTTTCTATTATAATAAATGGCGTTATTTAGGTGAAGGCGAGGAAAGTAGGACAAAGGACGGACTTGTCATTGCGAGCTCTTTACACCTACATGGAAATATAATAACTACGATTGAAGTGATTGAACAAAGGGCATCTAGCTAGAAGATGTCCAGTTAGGGTTAGATCCTAAGACTCAAGAGCAAATCTGTGAGGTCAAGCAATTGTCATATACCATTTATTGTTATTTTAAGACCCAGTTGCAGATATTATCGCGGACATATGCAGACATTACACATTAAACCGTGTGGTGATCGGTTGAGAATAACACCACCCCATCTCTTTCCGTGGGTGTCGTAAGAGGCGACTAAGGAAACACAAATGAGACCTGCCTCCTAGTAATCCATCCCAGGCAACGACACTTATTTTTTTTCTGAATCTGAGGTGTCGTCCTATGGTCTCATGCGGTGTGGTATGCTCTGTAAGGGGCCGTCTGGTTCGCGACCACCCTCCTACCGAAGTCCGACGCCAAACAGCTTGCTGTGTTCCGTCGGTGCGTGGGAGTACCAGTGCCTTTATAGGCATTTTCTGGGTTAACTCGCTCCATCATCGACCTCATCTTTGACCTTTATGGTCAAGATTGAGGTCAAGCGTTAACCCGTCTTATAATAAAAAAATTAAAAAAACCAAGTTGCAGATATTTTTGCAGACGTATGCAGAGATTATACATTACACCCAGATCATTCAGTTGCAGAAAGGTCCATTAAAGGTAGTGCTTTTTTTATATTTTACTCTCACTTTCCATCTCATTGGATTTAAGAAGTTAAAGCTTCCTTAAGCTTAATAAAAAAGCTTTAATTTTAATTGCAGAAACTTTCAGAAACAGTCTTCTCTCGTTAAGACTGCACCTTTGCGAATAGGCGCAAAGTTAAAAATAGTAATGGAATTGAAAGAAAGAAAGAAAGAAAAAGAAATTTATTCACCATACAAAAATAACATACAAATGAATAATGTGGTGAAAAGGTGCTTCCTCAGCCAGGCTATTTTTCAGTCAGCACCTAAGTTGCATATAGGATGCAGCACAATAATTACTGAGAAGAATCTCTGGTTGCAAGACTACTTATAAACATTAAGAGAAAAGAAAAATTAACTTGACGGCATTACTCAATTCACTATTTTGACTTATTTTCAGTAACATCCTTAATGTTTTATGAAATAAAGCCATTTTTGACTTTGACTTGACAAATATTAATTTAAAGTTAGTTTATACTTATATCATTTACTTTAAAAAAAAATACTTTTAATTTTACTTATAAAATAGTTAGTTAAGCTAAAGAACAACACTCCACCTCCTACAAAAGCGCTTTATCTTCAAAATCAATGTAACACGTTCCTACGCTAGTACAGAATGAAAGAAAATTACATCAACTGCTTCCATTTATTCTGTCGTAGCGAGCTGGCTGGCACTGCCTGCCTCTATGTGACTGCCGATTGTTTTTCTCTCGCAGTGACAAATGATTATAGGAAAACCTTTGTAGAGAGAGCAGATATGCAGTTGACTGAATAAACAGTATGTTGTTCTTTTAGGTCCGTATTACAGAACGCGACTCAGACTCTGATCTATATTTAAGAAACAGTCGTCTTTGTCATTTTGATAGTGAGAGAAAGAAACATCAATACTTCAGTAATTTAAGGCGACTACAGCATCCGATAAAGGCAGCACACATAGGAATAGTGCCATCTCCGTTTCTCAACAGGCCTGGGCCGGCAGTGCGAACAGTGTCGATACACGAAGTTTACGGACTATGAAAGCGTGCGTGCGTAAAAACATGTTTGAAAATTAGAAACGAGATTTATGGAAAGGTAACAGCTTAAATCGAAAAACGCGTTAACTACTTATCGAGAGTGTTCAATCTCGAACATTTTGATAGCAAATTCAAGTTCCTGTGTGCATTTGACTATCGTTTTTAACAGCTTAAAAGATACACAATATTGGTATTTAGAGATGACTTTGTGAGCTTTTTCTATCGAACCAAAAGTTCTGAATCATGTTTTCAGCAAACTACTTATCTATTTTATGTCCTGAATATTACCGTAGTATTTTTTTTCTTCTGTTTAATGCAGTGCGTCATGCTTATCTAGGCATCATAAAATCGTAATTTAGGTGCTGTAGTCGCCTTAAGTATAGATCAAGACTTAAGTCTCCTCTGTAATACGGGCCTTAGTGATATGATCTTGGCAAAGTAAAATAGGTCCTTTCTTATTTTTACTAGGGTGAAGAACACTCGTCCTATGCCCTAGTTCAAAAGGAAAAAAAATCAAGACTACTATCTGGATTACCACCATGTCTTAAAACAACATAAAAATGTAACCTTACTTTAAGAGAACCAGAGACAAAGCTATATGAGAAAACGGGTCAACGCTTTACCAATTAAGTAACATTAACATAAGATTATTTTAATGTATTATGACGTGGAAGAAGAAAAATTGCAATTTTAAAAAAGAGTTTGCAGAACTGTCTGTCAACGACGTAGTTCTGTCTGTTCTTCAGACCTAATACGACTCGCGACATATTAGCGCGTCATATATCACTTAGATGAGAGTGAAATACTTTGACAGCGCGAGTGCATTAAGCAAGGCTTGCTCGCCCTCTAGGGTTGTCATTTTGATATTTAACCGCAGCGCATTTCACTGCAAGTACTTGGTTGTGCTTGATCCGCTGAAAGATCTATAAAGTAAAATTATTAAGTTACTCTTTCAAATCTTGAAGATACAATTGCAAAGTATAGTAATTTTGTGTAAAATAAAGTGTATCGTGTCTCTATTAATAATTGGTCCAGTATTAGGCAGAACAGGTATTTCAGTGGAACAAAATGATTGCCATCTGACCTCTTTAGCCGACTGGATTGGTCAATGGTTACATTTTCGTTTTCGTAGCGCGTCAGTAACTTTGTCTATAACTCAGACTTGTCCATAACAGTAACGTTATCAGCCCATGGTTGAACTGGGAAACCTAGAAATTGAGCTCTGTACCTAGTCACAACGGAAAAGGAATACGGGACGAAACTCGTGCTTTACGTTAAAAGGGCGAGGTTCATTCTTATTTGAACCATAAGACCAGCAGACATACTCGTAAATTAGCGTGATAGCCCAGTTGGTAATGAGCCAGACTTGTAATCCGAAGGTCGCGGGCCCAAATTCCCAATTCTGGTGCGGGCCTGTACCCCTAAATGCATCTTTTTGGATTTATGTACGGATTTCAAATTATCACTTGTTCAACGGTAAAGGAAAACATCGTGATGAAACCCGCCCGTCCAAGAAAATTCATTTGCGAAAGACGAGCGGTCCACCAACCCGCATTGGGCCAGCGTGGTGGACTATGACCTAAATCCCCTTCGTGTTTTGAAGGGAGGCCCGTGCCCCTCGATGGGGACGTATATGGGCTGGTAAGAAGAAGAAGACCAGCAGACAAGAAACATAAGGTGTACGACGTACGACGAAAACTCGTTATCGTTACTCTTTAAAACATATACTGTGCCTTATTGTTGCTTTTACTATTTACTTCGTGTTTGCGCAGTTAGTCGCTCCCACGGGAGCGTTTTCCTGAATGCAGTGCTCGGGGTTGAGTTTCAGTGATGAATTCAGTGTTTTTACCTATTTTGTGGGAGCTCGCACAGGTACTTATTTGTTTTCTTTGACGTCTAGTAGTTTTTAAACCCCGACAAAAAAGAGGGGTGTTATAAGTTTGACATGTGTGTCAGTGTGTCTATCTTTGGCATCGTAGCTCCTAAAAGAATGGACCGATTTCAATGCGGTTTTTTTGTTTGAAAGCTGACGTGATCGAGATGGCTCTTAGCTCTTTTTATCAAAATCAGTTCAGCTGTTAAAAAGTCATATATTAATAAGCAATCGAATTTCAAAAGTTACACAACATTTTTAAATTGTAGAGTTATTTGAACGGTTAAAGTTCTGCCTATTCCTGTTCGGAACTAGCGATTTTTCATATCGTTATCTGGATAAAAATCAATCGACTAATAACCTACCTTGAAGTGGGGGCGGGGCAAAATAAGGGCTTTTATTAATTTGTACGGAAACTATTCTCTTTTTCAACCTTGAATGAGATTTTTCGTGGATACTTTTTTTACTAGCCCATATACGTCTTCACCTCAGGGCACGGGCCTCCCTTCGAAACACGGAGGGGATTTAGGCCATAGTCCACCAGCGTGCTGGCCCATTAGACGTGCGGATTTCATCACGATACACTGCTGATCAAGTGATGTCTTGGATATCCTAGCTCTCGACCAACAAGCACAACTTATTTGAAATATTTGTTTACTATTGAATAAAAAAGTGTTAGCCTTTGTATTCGGCCCCCACGATACAGGCTCGGCCTAGTGTGAGAGCCGCTGTGTAAACACTACAATTGCAACTGATAAATAAAAGCAATTTCATTTTTTAATTTCATTTCTATCCCTATCCCTACTAATATTATAAATGCGAAAGTAACTCTGTCTGTCTGTCTGTTACCTTTTCACGCCTAAACCGCTGAACCGATTTTGATGAATTTTGGTACAGAGATAGATTAGAGCCTGGGAAAGGACATAGGCTACATTTTATCCCACAGTTGGGCACGATATAACCTGTAGTCCACGCGGGCGGAGCCGCGGGCGGAAAGCTAGTTCTATATAATTTTTTTGAATCCAGCTTCAGACATACCCCTTCCTTTTTAAATATGTGGCAATACCTGCCACATATTTATCATATATAAAGGTTTCCTAGTCATCCATCCCAGGCAACAACACTTCATTTTATTTCTGAATCTGAGGTGTCGTCATAAGGTTTCATGCGGTGTCGGAGGCTCTGTAAAGGGCCGTCTGGTTCGCGACCACACCCTCCTACCGAAGTCTGACGCCAAACAGCTTGCTGTGTTCCGTCGGTGCGTGGGAGTACCATTGCCTTTATAGGCATTTTCTGGGTTAACTCGCTCCATCGTCGACCTCATCTTTGAACTTTATGGTCAAGCTTGAGGTCAAGAGTTAACCCATCTTATAATAAATAAATAAAAATATTATTTTGAACGCATTCGAGATAAAAAACCTTAATACTTCAAAGATCTTTGTATTTTACGACATTTTCAATAACATTCAGATTTTGTACTCCATATGTATATTCATTTAAAGGACTCAATAAGAAGCTTATTTTTCATTTGTATGGAAAAACAAGATATTTAATGAGACGAATGTTTTCTTTCATCTTCATATACTTAACATGAAAATACGTATTCGTAAATTCCCAGCACGTGTTGCTTTGTGAAAAAAGTTCTAGTAGGCATCGCTACAGGGCCCCGATTCTGTAACTTCAATTGTGTTTAGATGGAATGGAGGCCATTTTATCTCTTCAGGTGGCGAAATTGAGAACTATTTAATTTTCATTTACTTGCTGACAGCCACCCCGACCAACAGCGCCATCGCCAACCGATTAATAAAATTGCGAACTACCTAGCAACTGAAAATTCAGTAGGCGGTGGCGCCACCAATCAAAGCAGCCGACATTAGATGTATGAAATTTGGATAGTTCTCAATCGGATAAAATCTGAACGGATAAAATGGCCTCTATTCCATCGACACTCAACTGAAGTTACAGAATCGGGGCCCTGAAAATAAGCAAGTAATTCCGAAAAATTACAAAATCAGTTCGCGTTCGCATTACACAAGAATCTTTTTTTTTACGTCTGCTTCCGTCACAAATAAAATGAGAAACAGTCAGTCCCTAGAAAATTATTCTTAAGGCGACTACAGCACCCGATAAAGGCAGCACACATAGGAATAGTGCCATCTCTGTCTCTCAACAGACCTGGGCCGGCAGTGCGAACAGAGTCGATATGTTATGGACCAAGTGATTAATGCGGGCATTATGAATAATGCCCGGGCATTATTCATAATGTCTAGCTCTATCGGGCAAAGTGATTAATTACTATCTAAACTTCATTATTTATCATATTGCCCGGTCATTATTATATTGCTACGTGACAATTGGGCAATTTGATAATAAAGCTAAGTTTATGCGGTGCGGGGAGGGAGGTGCGGGGAGGGAAGTGCCCTCGTTGCATTTTGTAAAAGTTTTCGTTATTTTTTCACGACCGCCATCTTAGATTTCAAAATCTAAAACGACATCCATGACGGATTTTTAAAAACGATGCATATCGCCATCTTGTATTTCAAAATGGATGTCGTTTACGGAATTAGCACCCCCGAAAACCTAGTAAACGACACACATATCAGTTTTATCAAAAATGTAAACGTCCGCCATCTTGGATATCAAAATGAACGACATTTTCGGAATCAGCATCCCCGACAATCTATCAAACGATACCCATGTCGGCATGCCCGAAAATTTAATATCCGTCTTCTTGGATCGCGACGCTCCGGGGTTTGCTCTTCTCGTCACGATTCCCCCAACTAAAATCAAAGTTGGCGGATATGAAATTTTCGGAAGGCAGTCGGCGGGTAAGACGCTTGGTGACGCTTTGGGCTTCGCCCTACGCAGAGCTCGGCCTTCGGCCTCGCCCTATATGCAGCTTTCCTCGGCATACGGCCTCACCCCACCTTTAGTATCTAAACTTGTATGGCGGCCATCTTGAATTGGGGGGGACGCTCTGGTCGTCGCCCTACACGGAGTTTGGACTTCGGCCTCACCCTAAACGCAGCTCGCCTCGGCCTACGGCCTTGCCTCACCTACAGTATCTAAACTTGTATGGCCGCCATCTTGAATTGAGGGGGTTGAGGCTCCGGGCTTCGCCCTACGTGGAGTTGGGCTCAGTCTGCGACCTCGCCTCACCGTTAAAAGCTTAACTCGCATGGCAGCCATCTTGAATTGGGGGAGGGAGAGGCTCCGGGCTTCGCCCTATATATGCGGAGCTCGGCCTTCGGCCTCGCCTTTTGGCTTGCTACTTAATCCAAATAATGAGTCTGATTATTTAAATTGTTTAACATTTAGTTTATTTGAAGTTAAATGACTATAATAATAAAAAAATAGCAATTAAATATGTTTGTATTACTCTGCCCAAAAGGTGATGGGCATTATGTATAATGCCCGGTCAATTTGATTATTAGAATAATTATTATCAAATTGCCCTCTCATATTGGGCATTTTTCATAATGCCCGGTCATTATGAATAATGCCCAATTTATCACTTGGTCCATAACAGATACACGAAGTTTACGGACTATGAAAGTATGCGTGCGTAAAAACATGTTCGAAAGTTAGAAAAATGAGATTTATGGAAAGGTAACAGCTTAAATCGAAAAATGCGTTAACTACTTATCGAGAATATTCAATCACGAACATTTTGATAGCAAATTCAAGTTCCTGTGTGCATTTTATTATCGTTTTTACAGCTTAAAAGATACACAATATTGGTATTTAGAGGTGACTGTGAGCTTTTTCTATCGAACCAAAAGTGCTGAATCATGTTTTCAGCAAACTACTTAAGTATATAATTTATGTCCTGAATATTACCGTAGTATTTTTTTTCTTCGATTTAATGCAGTGCGTCATGCTTATCTACGCATCATAAAATCGTAATTTAGGTGCTGTAGTCGCCTTAAGGTTGCGTAGACAGTTGTAAAGTCTCATTTTTAACCCTCGATGAAAAAAGAGGGGTATTATAAGTTTGAAGTATGTATCTGTGTATCTGTATATCTGTTTTCTGTCTGTTGCATCGTAGTTCCTAAATGAATGGATCAATTCTGATGCGGGTATTTTGTTTGAAAGCTGATATGATCGAAATGGTGATTAGCTATAATTATTTTATAGGCATTTTCTGGGTTAACTCGCTCCATCGTCGACCTCATCTTTGACCTTATGGTCAAGATTGAGGTCAAGAGTTAACCCATCTTTAATAAATAAAAAACATTCTGTTACCTTCATCCTAGCAATATTTTCATTTATATCCCCCTATCTTCCTGCTCACAAAAGGCACACAAATATTTTGAACGCAAAAGTTTGCTCTATGTTGTTTGTGACAAAATTACACCGTAAAAACTAAACGGGTTTAGTAACTAGGCCATAAAACGTCTGTAAGTCTACGATCATAGATTTTGACCTTAAAAAAATGTGCATAAAGCTTCCTGTAATAAAAAGCAGATAATCTTAATAAATCACATACTTACAAATAAACATACGCTTACGACTATAATCCTTAACGGGGTAGGCAGAGCATCAGTGGTTCTTGGTCCACTTGATGCCACAATAGGGAATACGCATGTTTTTTTTTTTAAATATCCTCATTCATTGTAATAAACAGTTTAGTAAAACTATTTTTCGAATAACTATGAAATTAAAAAATATATAAGCCATCGAAGATTTATTTCTATCTCTTTCTAGCAAAACGAAAAAGACGGAGTTTGTATGGACGTAGTGACATGTGACGTTACAGTCCATGTCGGATCTCTCGTGACGTTACAGTCCATGTCGGATCGGTACGTAATTAATAGTTTTAAATGCGTAGGTATATCGGCCGTATTTCTTGGCCGATTTTAATTTTAATTTCACTTTTTGTCATCTCAACTACGGTATTTTCATATTTTGTTAATCAATGCGATAAAAAAAAAACATGCATATTCCCTATTTTTTGAGAGGTAAGTATGCAGCAAAACCCTCGCGTCCCATTTACTGATTTTTACAGTATCTCATGGAAGAGTTAGCAGCTGGTACATTCTAAGTTTTTATTTCTCTCCCAGTTAAGCGTGGAAGTTTAAATATTCACTCGCATAAATTCGCGGAAGAGTCGGCAGCGGTCTAACGGGTACCGGGTCGACGCGTAAACCGATCCCCAGTATCAGCATGTACTCATGACTCGTATTCTAAGTTATATATACGTTAGTTGCACACTAACTGATGGCCGTGTGAGTCCATATAGGTATGGTGAACAGCATCAAGCCGTTTGAGTCCCCGGCAGAGTAGAATTGGACCACCCTCTTTCTTACCGAGGTGTCGTACAAGGCGACTAAGGTAAAAAATATGCAAGCAAGTTCATCTGCACACAGAGAAGAAAAACTCTGTAATTATATCAAAACCCTCGCCAACCCGTCTGCCAAGCGTGGTGAGCATGGCATTTACCCCTCATGTTATTGAGGGAGGCCCGTGCCCCAGCAATGGGGACGTATATGGGCTGATGAAGAACAGCATCTTAACCCTTTCAGAGTCTGCTTTGGCCAAGATCTCTTTATATAAAAACTATTTAAAGGATATAGATTAATTTATATGTTTTCTTTATGAGTTTCATGATGAGGGTAGCATTCCATAAAACCCTTAAATAAACTGTGATTTAAAAAAAACCTGCACATTCTGGAGACTGAATGTGTAACCATGGTTCAATCCGGTCAGGTTTCCCTGTTAACAAGGGGCACGGAGGTCAGATGGCAGTCGCTGCACTAATAATGACTTTTTTTATTATAAGATGGGTTAACTCCTGACCTCAATCTTGACCATAAGGTCAAAGATGAGGTCGACGATGGAGCGAGTTAACCCAGAAAATGCCTATAAAGGCACTGGTACTCCCACGCACCGACGGAACACAGCAAACTGTTTGGCGTCGGACTTCGGTAGTAGGATGGTCGCGAACCAGACGGCCCTTTACAGAGCCTACCACACCACATGAGACCATAGGACGACACCTCAGATTCAGAAAAAAATGAAGTGTCGTTGCCTGGGATGGATTACTAGGAGGCAGGTCTCATTTGTGTTTCTTTAGTCGCCTCTTACGACACCCACGGAAAGAGATGGGGTAGTGTTATTCTCAACCGATCACCACACGACTTGACCTGCCAAATAAAGGATCACGGTGAAGGATACCCCGAATGAGAAACGGGACTAAGCGCTAGTAATAAGAAGACTAGCAATATAAATCCCCGGGTCACATGATATAGGCTACAATATCATAGGCTTACTTTTTTTTAAAAGGAGAAGCTTGTTCAAAAGCCCAAAGAGGCGATTAAGTTTATTTTGATACAAAATGAAGAGTAATACTTTAACCGGGTTTTTGTTTCAAACCCACGCCTTGCCAACGCTGAGACAGTTTAGTCGTTGATTGATAGCAACTGGAATCAGCTACGTAATAGGCATTTTATTTATAATGAAAAATAAAATGTGAAAACACAGAATGGGGCGTAGAACGACGTTCTGTCTATTCTGTCTCTCACCCAAAGATACTAAACGAATCTTGATGAAACTTATTCCACTAATCGAAGGCGGTGGAATGCTAATGCTGACCACTTCATCAGTTCAGGTGGCTGTAGACTATTTCAGAACTATGGAATAAACGCTCTTTCTAACACATTTGATCGAATTAATTAGAGATAAATCTTTATCCGTTAAAATTAGTACAGTCAATAGCACATCAAGCTTGACACTGGGGCACCTCAAGTCATTGAGATAAAGGCGATATTAGAACTTCACTGTCAAGCTTGATCTGGTTATCTTTTACACAGAAAGTTCATTAAATTAAAACTTCTTTAAATGTAATGCTTTCCTCGTCTGTGTCAAAGACTGAAAGTGACAGTAAGATATTTAAAGAAGCATTAACTTTAAAAGACGTTTCTGCAACTGTGTGTTATAGGCCTAGGGTTAAAGTTAAAGTATAGTTCTTCATGACCCTTGCGAGATATAAGCGTTGAAGTAATAATGCAAGGGTCAGACATAAACTGTTTGGTTCTGTAAGTATGACATCATCTCGCAAGTTTACATTTATGTAGACAAGAACTTCTAAAAATAGTAAAAGCGACGAGGTTTTATTCCAGAGTCAAGCTTGGATATCTTGTCATTGATTAATAGCTTCTTCCTCCATTTGAGATGGCAACACAGACGAACTTCTTTGATATACTTAGCTATTTTTGGTACTTAAACTAACTTTAAACGAGCATATAAAATAACTCAAAAAATAAAATAAAATAAAAACAGTAGCACTTAATTATGCGCGATACACTACGAGTATTTTAATTTGGATCGTATTTAATTAAGCGACAAATAATGTGAGATGAGCTTTCATGATGACTAACATCAAAAGTAAAAAAATCAAAAGTCGGCACTTATAAAAAATGGTTTTTAGGTAATGTTTTTTTTTTAACCTGGCAGCGAAATTTATGTTTTGACGACAAAATTCATCTTCAGGCGACATAATGAAGTCAGCGAAAAAGAAAACTTATGGCGTTTAAACGTGTGAAAAAGTTTAAGCACACAAAAATCGCACAAAACTAATTTAACAAAAATTATTACCGAATATGTTTTCTAGGGCTTCTGAGATGGGATAAAGAGAATAATTATGTCACCCATTATTGAATTTAACAGTAACTTGAGAGGGCTGCCGTAAAAGATCACCTTTCACTAACGATTGATCGTAATTTACATTAAATACATACTACTAGCTTTATTATGATTAGTTACAATACAATTACATAACAACACAATACAATTCACAGCAACAACACAGCGAATGGCGAATATAATTTGTCCGTAGAGCTGACACCACTATTAAGACATTGAGGTCAATGGCTGACACCCACTGAAAGATACAGCGTGCTATTCATGACCTCTCCCACACGGTTTTAAAATCCCCCGTATTTAAATGCGGCCATCTTCTAAACTACTTACTGGGTAATGGCGAGGCCTTACGCTTAAGACATCGCTTTATTCCACTTTTACAATTATTCAAAGCGTTTTGTTTCTTAATAATAGTAATTTGTCTTTTAGTAAATTTTTACAAGCTTTAATTTAACTTCAAACATTCTCCTAAATCCTGTAGTGCAGTTTGGAAACGCTCGGAGCCAAGTGGAACTCGCTGACCTCAACCGATCAGTGAGATTAGTAAACAAAGGCAGGGAACCTGATGGCTGACCATAGTGGCAATTTACCACGAGCGTTTCCGTGCTTCAGGGGCACGTTAAGCTGTCGGTCCCAGCTGTTGTTGATTGGCTACAGCCATCGAAACCAAGTCAGAAACCATTGTGCGGTTTGAAAACTCTGACACCAGGTTTAGCCAAGTTTTCCACACACTTCACTTTACCTACATGATAAGAAATAGAAGATGTTTGGAATCTATTCAACCTGCTTTCACATCCTATTTGACAAAGCTTGATCCTGTAACCAGAGTCGTCGTTAAGGAAAAATTATTTTAAAAAGTACATTTACTATTGTAAGGAAGGAATTTGTCTTGATTATAAAGTCTTTATAGTGAACTCGGCAAGAACACAACTCTATCGAAAGATTACTGTACTTACCAATAACTATGTGAGAGCTATTTTTGGCACGAAATCCACTCAAACATCATATATAATCCACCAAGAGGCTTAAAGCCTAGAATTATTACGCTAACAATGAGCCTAGCCATACATAATGGCTAGAAATAGCCTTTAAACCGCTTTTGTTCAGCGATAGGCAAGAGATTATGTTAATGCTATGTTTATCGGATGTAAATTAAACGTATATAAAGTGGACTTTATGAAAGAAGCTTTATTGCTAAGGTTTAATCAAGATGGTCGATACTAGGGGCGCTGTGAGAGCCAATTACTAATTATTATACCATCTCGTCTCTACCTGTAGGTATCATAAAATTAAGTTTAAGGAACCTATGGATGCCCAACAGATGCTTAAACTTGTCATAAACTAAAGCCCAGTTGGTAATGAGCCAGACTTGTAATCCGGAGGTCGCAGGTTCAAATCCTAGTGCGGGCCTGTACCACTAAATTCGTCTTTTTGTACTTATGTACGGATTTCTAACTATCACTTGCTCAACGGTGAAGGAAAACATCGTGATGAAACCCGCCCGTCCAAGAAAATTCATTTTCGAAAGACGAGCGGTCCACCAACCCGCATTGGGCCAGCGTGGTGGACTATGGCCCAAAATCCCTTTCGTGTTTCGAAGGGAGGCCCTTCCCCCTCGGTGGGGACGTATGGGCTGGTAAGAAGAAAATCAATTAAATAAGAATTTATCTCTATTTGTCTCTCTTCCCACGACAAAGAAAGAAGGTGTTCTAAGTTTGACGTGTGTTTCTGTGTGTCTATGTATCTGTGTGTCTTCGTATCTGTGAGTCTGTCTGTGGAATCGAGTAGACCGATGTCAATGCGGGTTTTCGTTGTTAGAAAGCTGACGTTATCAAGATGTTTCTTATCTACGAGTTTGTTTGATGAAAATTAATTCAGCGACTAGCTTTTCGCTCGGGACTTCGTTCACGTGGGAATTTGGGAAAATCATGTACCCTATGTTCATCGCGGATAATGTAGTATTCTAATGGTGAAGAACTTTTCACCAGAGTCAAAATTAGAGTCTCTGAGATTTTATGGATTTTCTTCTAGTCTTTTCGGAAAGAGGCTCAAAGAGAGGTGTCATAGAGTTTCTTCCTACCTTACACAACTAAATACGAGTACGTACCTCTTTTTATTCCACCAATACGATGGAATTTAATTCAGCAATACTCATGCTAATCCTTGTAAGTTCTGATTTTTTTCACCAAGTCTGAATAAATAAGCAATGTTCGTACGTCATCACTATGCAGAGACGGAACTGTGCTTAGCATATGAAAGGATCTCGGAGCGAAATATTAAAATACAGATGCAAAGGTCAGTGACACTTTTGAGATGAAAATTTGTAAGTTTTCAGGACACTGGGTAAGTTGTTGGCAGCAGAAAGGGGTTATTGACATAATGTTATGTCGCCACTTGTTTGTGCAAGCTACTATGACTCTTATGTTTTCTGCTTACGTAGCGCAAGATCCTTTCCATTGAGACAAGAAAATATTCCCCAAAATAGAATAGTCACAATAAATACATGTTTACAAATTGCGTGTATTTCAATACAGCGTAGTATCGTAGGTTGCCACTCAGTATGCTCCCTGCGCTCTGCTACTCCAGTCGTCCCAGATCTTAATACGACATTCTAGTGACATCCAAAAAATAAAGGCCACATTTTTTTATCAATCAATTTTTAAACCAAATCATTTGAAATTTAAATCGAGTACCAATAACATCTCAAAAGAATCCTGTCGGCGAAACCAAATTATGATTTCAAATTAAATCCTATTCAAGTTCTGTCAATGGAAAAATAAAAATATATATCAATGTTTTTTCAGTGCAAATTGGAAGATTCATTCTTCTGCTTCAGTGTGGAATATTTCATTGTAATTGGACATTTTCAAATAGGCTTTTACGGTAAAAGCCGCAATTTTCTTGAAGCTTTTTTTCCGTAGTAATTTGATTCGGTTTTTGCTCTAATGGATTTGATTTTAAGACAGTGCCGAATTAAATTATTTCATTTAAAATAATACAATCAAGGACCATCCAATTCAATATTCAATAAGCCGTGGCTTAATTTTATATGTGTATACGACAAAGAATGTTAATTATAACTTCATTATATAAAGAGATTAATTAAAAATTGCGTGATTTTTTTTTTGCAAAATGACCCGAAAAAATCCAACCTCTATGCGATTTACGTAAAATTTCGTGAAGCGATAACATTTCCGACAAAAGAGCTAAATTGAGTTAGACCTAGAATCGAGTTAGGCTTACCACCTCAAAACCTGTTTCTAGGAGTTCTAATGGAATTCCGGGGAAGGCTGTCGGAATCACTGGAACTTATCTGGAATTTTCATTTTTGAGGATTTTAACTGTTATTAAAATTTTCTTAAGGGAGCTATAATTGTAAGACCAAGGCCCGTATAAGAAGGAGACTTAAATCTTGATCTATACTTAGGTATTGATTGTCTCTTTCCACCACTATCAAAATGACAAAGTCGACTGCTACTCAAGTATAGTCTGAGTCGCGTTCTATAAAACGGACCTTAGACGAGATTTCAGAGATGCTTAATGGTGTATGAGAACTTAGGATCTATTGATTTTCTAATGAGCAATCTTATACGACGACCAAATCCCAGGTGGAAAACGAAATTATAATATTATTAGGATATTAAGTAGGGATTCAAAGAAAACAATCTCATTTGGTAATCCTAATCTTCCCCTCAGTTGGAGACCACTCGAAGCATATTATGGAGACTATAGGATGGGACAGTAGGTCTTAATTCGCGTGAATAGTGGACTTTTCCTCTGCGCAAATGTCTCGTATTTGCTTGGAGTCCTTTATTTAGTCAGGTGACCCAATGATGTGGGTCAGTGACCTAAATAAAAACAGAAAAAACGTGTTGTAGAGTCCGTAGTTTAGGTATTGTAGGTGTATTGTAGGTATGTTAGATACGTGTTTTGTAGTTTCATAGATCAAAGTCGAACTTTACCCCCGCTGTGGTAGAGAGAAGAAGTTATTCTAGAGTCTAGAATCTAGACTTTGACGGCCGGTTTGGTCGAGTGGTATTGACGGTGGCTCTTGATCGACGGGTCTTGGGTTCGATTCCCGGTAAAAAGCAGATGTTAATACTCAGGTCATGGATGAACATTGGGTCATGTGACTGTCTTTGTGTACGAGTGTGGTCCAACAGGGTCCCGACACAATGGGAAGTCTTAGTGTGGGTCTTTGAGTATGTGGCGTTTATTTATTTGTTTTATACTAGTTTTTCGCCCGGAATTTGGTTCCCGTAAGAATTTGAGAAAATTATATAGCCTATGTGTTAATCCATAACAAATTTTATGAAAATTGGTCCAGCCGTTTGAGCGTGAAAGAGGAACAAACATATTTTAGTAAGGAAGTAAGGATAAAACAAATACATAATGAACAATCGAGAACAAAATTTACTTGGAATCACTTCATCGACGGTGTTTAATTCAATTCCCAGTTCAGGCAAATATCACATGAATCACATCACACTAATATTATTAAGGCGAAAGTTTGTGAGTGTGTGTGTTTGTTTGTTTGTTACTTCTTCACGCTCAAACGTCTGGACTAATTTTGATAACCCTGGATTAACACAGTAGCCTCGATGTTACACGGGAACAAAGACCCGGGAGCAAAGCTAGTTTTATGATATAAAACTTAATAATTGCAACTATACTATTGCACACCGCACACACGCACATATACACACACACGCACACACACACACACACACACACACACACACACACACACACACACACACATGCACACAGATGCACACACATGCACACACATGCACACTGAGTCACACACGCAACCACTCACTAACATTCTGCATGACTTCTTCTCTCTATGTTTTTATTATTCTGCATGTTGCAAATCCATTGTCTTCGACAAATGATACTGTACTTGGTTATGGAGGAGCGTGGCCTTCTGGCACAGGTGTTCTCACACTTAAAAGAAGGTCACAGCAACTATAAAAAATGTAATATGTTTGTTGGAGCAATAAATATTTTCACTTTCATTTTCATTTTTCATTTTTTTCATACTTGGTAAATACAAAATGACCAATCGAGAATAGAATTTACTAAGAACCTCTTTATTGTTGATTTCAGTTCCCAGTTCAGGCAAATGTTAGTTTATAAAAAGTACAGCCTCGATGTTTTTTCTGTCCGTCTAGTTTTTTGATTCCCAATTTTGGAATCCCAAAGTGGTCCAGGAGGACCCCCAGAAGTCCACGGGAGACTGGACGGGGGTCTACGCTGGCGTGACAAAGAAGATAGTTCGTAAGCGGGAGTCTACGAAAAATTCTCTGGTTTATATAGTGAAGAACTAAAATGCTGGCTTGACTTCACCTATGAAATCAAATACCTGATGCGCTGGCCTCTTTACATCCCTCCCATAAAGTTACATTATTAATGTTTAATTTTAATTATATCACCACTGTTACCATATTACAATGTACCATGTAATGTAATATGATAACAATAATAATTAATAGTGTAATCTATACTAATCTTTTTTTATTTTAAGATGGGTTAACTCTTGACCTCAATCTTGACCACGGTCATAGATGAGATCGACGATGGAGCGAGTTAACCCAGAAAATGCCTATAAAGGCACTGGTACTCCCACGCACCGACGGAACACAGCCAGCTGTTTGGCGTCGGACTTCGGTAGGAGGGTGGTCGCGAACCAGACGGCCCTTTACAGAGGCTACCGCACCGCATGAGACCATATGACGACACTTCAGATTCAGAAAAAATTGAGGTGTCGTTGCCTGGGGTGGATTAATAGGAGGCCGGTCTCATTAGTGTTTCCTTAGTCGCCTCTTACGACACCCACGGAAAGAAATGGGGTGGTGTTACTCTCAACCGATCACCACACGGTGTATCTATGCTAATATTATAATGAGGAAAAATTTGATTATTTGTTTGTTTGCATTGAATAGGCTCCTAAACTACTGGACCGATTTGAGAAATTCTTTCACCAGTAGGATCCTACATTATTCCCGATGAACATAGGCTACATAATTTTCCCAAATTCCCACGGGAACGAAGTCCCGGGCGGAATTTTAGTAATAACATATTTGAATAAATACAACCCAAGAAAATATTATATTTTTCTTTTCTTTTTACCACTTCGAAAGTGGAGTTTTCTAAAGAAAATATGAGAGAATTGATTGGTTCCTTGTGCTGTGAGTAGATGTCAAAAAAGTAAAATTGGATGGAATTACTTTTTTGATTGGCCAACTTTACTTTTTTGACATCCACTTACAGCGCAATCAATAATTAATTGTTAATCCTTGGTTGGAACTCAGCCACAACGCAAAATTCCATAGTTAGATCTAATCTTCACATTTTTGTCGAGTTTTGGGTATATGGTTTAAATACACCTGCAGGGTTCACCGAAAACAGCAAAATTTTGAAAGTGGACTGTAAAAAAAAATTTCCTTAACCCTATCGTCTTTGTTTTAGTCTGAAATTTTAGTTGACTAAATTTTCCAGAGGAAATTTTCACAATTTTTTTTATATCATTCTTCGTTTCCAAAACAAAATATCAAGGGCCAAAATAAAAATAAAAAGATTTTTTCTTCACTCTTTTGGCAATAACTCTTTTCGTTTTTGACTTTCTCGAATAACTGTTTTTGCACCTTACAGCTCTCGTGTATACGCGTCTTTTGAGATTTTTTTGAATATCTTTAACTCGAACTCTCCGCGATATAAGGGGATCGCACTTTTTCGTGAAATCGGAGCCTATACGGAACGAACGAAAGGACATTTCCAATGTCAAAAAAAGTTTATGACTTAAGGCATCCACTAAATATGGGAAACCTTAAAGTGGTCCTTTGAGGGTGTGGCTTATTATTTTGAAATTAAATTCTATCCGTGACGTACACTAAACAAAAGACTGTCGACTTACAGTACCCCATAAAAACGCGTTTTTGCCCTGTATGTATTGTATAAGTATGTGGGTAGACATCGTAATTAATTAGAATCAGAGTTGAAGGATGAGAAGGGATGATCATAAAGTTTACAAAGATGGATGCGCTTCGGTTGCATAGATTAAGGCGAGACTTTATTGCTCTATCAATCTTTCAGTTGCAGTCTTAAGGACTTCGATTGGAGAAGTTTTGTGGAGGTTTATGTGTAAGACGTAATAAATTTTGTGGTGTTTGACCTTTGAGTTATTTTTGCACGCAACAGAAAGATAAAATATTTTATTTGAAAAATCACTTTATCACACTAATATTATAAAGGCAAAAGTTTGTGAACGTGTGTGTTTGTTGCTTCTTCACGCTAAACTACTGGACAGATTTCGATGTTTTTCAGTAATATAGTTAAGAGAGCAGAAAAATTGACTTGTTTTGAATGTTTTCATCATTTAAAAAACTTAAAATAAAATGGTTAGAGAAAACTTCGAATCCCCATATATTCAACGCGCCCATGGATATGTGTGTGTAGCTATTATTAAGACATAGATGTAAGTATATTTATCAGGTACGATTAAAAGTTTCAAAAAATAAGATTTTTAGAGAAGGAAAAATATTCGCTGAAGGAACATTATTTGTGAATATCCCTCGCGCGGGTAGGCGTTTTAAAAATACTAATCTAAGATAAAGATGTTAAAAAAATGAAATAAAAATTTCGACCATTAAATTCTATAGGCCAATTGTAATTTTACATTTAAAAAGAACAATTTGACCTTTCAAATAAGCAACTGTATTTTGATTTTGTTACTAGAACAAAACTGAAAGTTACGGAATAAAAAACGTCTCGGTCTGGTTGTCGCCAAAATCTTTGTTTCGGCATGCTTAAATTAAGTTTTTCGTTCTTCTTCTTCTTCTTATCGTGTAGGTATAGTCAAGTGTGTGGCGAACTTGGCTAACCCTGGTGTCAGAGTTTTCAAACCGCACAATGGCCTCTGACTTGGTTTTAACGACTGTAGTCAATCGACAACAGCCGGGACCGACAGTTTTTCGTTGATAATAAACTTTATTTGCCAGAATACAAGTTTGACAAGGTCTAAGGAGACTGAAGTCCCAAGTATTACAGAAGGAGACTCGAGTCTTGATCTGTAATTAAGTATTGATTGTCTCTGTCTCTCACTATCAAAATGACAAAGACGACTGATATTTAAATATACTTAGATCAGTCTTTTTTTTTTTAATTATAAGATGAGTTAACTCTTGACCTCAATCTTAACCATAAAGGTCAAAGATGAGGTCGACGATGGAGCGAGTTAACCCAGAAAATGCCTATAAAGGCACTGGTACTCCCACGCACCGACGGAACACAGCAAGCTGTTTGGCGTCGGACTTCGGTAGGAGGGTGGTCGCGAACCAGACGGCTCTGTAAAGGAGCCTACCACACCGCATGAGACCATAGGACGACACCTCAGATTCAGAAAAAAAATGAAGTGTCGTTGCCTGGGATGGATTACTAGGAGGCAGGTCTCATTTGTGTTTCCTTAGTCGCCTCTTACGACACCCACGGAAAGAGATGGGGTGGTGTTATTCTCAACCGATCACCACACGGCTAGAAGTCCGTGAAAAAGTACTGAGTCATGTTCTGTAATACGGACCTTAAAACTTATTCTAAATAGCAGTTTATTCTACCTTTTGACAATTAAGGTGTAAATCTGCAAATTTCATCACAATATAGGTATCATTTCATTCTACTTCGTTTTCTATTTCTCCGTGTATACTTTATCTCAATAAAACCAAACTGTGCACTTCTGAAGTGGCCGACTGAACCAATAACGGTTCAGTTTTCCTCGTCATAAGCTTAACATAAGCCTCGACAGAGAGAAAGAAAAGATCCTTAACACCCTAAATAGCTACCGATCGATACCCCATTCATCAAGAAATTGGTGACCCAGTGAAAATTTAGCACTTCGGATGTAGGTCATCGACTATTTCGAAATCCTCTTCGAATCAAGATAAATTACAATTACTCGAAATCGTTTAAAAATCGATTCGGCAATGTTAAAAGTAATTTCAGTGATAAATCACTAGGGTAAACGCACCTGTTTTCGCTAAGCGTCTTGCCGCCAGAATTGATAAAGTAGATCACTTTGTCAATCTTCTGTCGGGTTGATGGATTGCTGAGAGGGGGGATGCGTGCTTATAGCACGGTAAATACGGTAAAAAAAACGTTCATTTATCTGTTGGTTTTATTTTTCAAGGGCATGTCACTTCACAACTAGTATCACATTTTTCACCCCCTACAAAAAAGAGGGGTATAACACCTTATCACAACATTAGTATCACATTTGTTACCCTATTTAAGGCGGTAAATAATGTGATACTAATTTGACGTGGATATCTGGTATCTGTATGCCTATTGTCTGTGTCTCTCTGTGGCATTGTAGCTCATAGACGAAAGGATCGATTTCGATACGTTTTTTCGTTTAAAAGCTGACGTTATCGAGATGGTTCTTAGCTACATTTGATAAGAATTGATTCAGTCATATAAAATTTAGAAGCAATCAAATGTAGGAGGCGGTACAAAATTTTAAATGAATTACTAGTTTTCCCACTGGGGATGGTTGAAAAGTGGTTTTTTTTACAAGGTCTTGTGCGAATTTGAAACTATCCAAAATTAGATACCCTACTAAGCTTAGCGTACCAACGACAAAAAGTTTTTTGACAACTTTACCATTACGGAACTTGGAAATAAATCCCGCTCGAAAAATCTTTTTAGCTTCTTTTAAGTTTAACGTCATTTCCATTTCAACTCTTCTTAGAATACCCACCAAGGCCAGTGTTCACCAAAAATTTAACCAACGATTAGCACCTAACCAGAGATTTGGCAATGTAATTTTTATACATTTATTTTTGACCTTTTCTCTGATAGCTTCTAACCGCGGTTTAACCGTTGGTTATATCTTTGGTGAACACGGGTCTGAGGGTGTACGGTGTACTATACCACAGTTATGCAAAATAGGTAAAATAAGTGGCAGACGTTAATCAAACAAAAGTTGAGTTTTTTTTGGGTTTAGTGCTTTAATTTTTTTCAAGTGTTACATATCGGTCTCATATTTAAATTTGAATACTTTTTTAAACGAAAACAAAGCACTGCAGATTTTATCAAATTCATAAATGGAACTTTAAAAACGCACAAGTCCGGCCATCCAAAACACCGATCAAAGAGATTTTGTGCAAAGAGTTTCCTACCTATCTCGTGAAATCGCAAATGAGAAAATGGAATTCGTATTCAAAAAACGCCAAAGACGAGTCCTCAGCAAAATTATATTGTTGCAGTGACTATATTTGCAACAATTTTAAGTATCTGGATGGAAACGCTGCTGTGACGATTTTCCTATTGTTTTGTGATGTTATGACAGCAATACTGCTTATCTTGGGTACCTACTTATTAAGCAAAATATTCAAGATTCTACATATGCGATGTATGTCTCGTCCTACACTTTACATTGTCTATATCCCTACCGAAAAAAATAATTGTGTCCTTTTTAGGGTTCCGTAGTAATCTACGAACCCTTATAGTTTCGCCATGTCCGTCTGTCCGTCTGTCCGTCTGTCCGCGGGTTTCCTAAGAAACCCTTGATACTACAGAGCTGAAACTTGGCATGATTATACATATGAATCACGCCGACAGAACTGTAGAGTAAAATCTTAGAAAAAAAATTTTTTTCGGGTGTCTCCCATAGACGTGAAAGGGCGATGAATTTTTTTTTTCTCGACAATATTTTTGAGTGGGGTGTCATAGGATAGCATATTAAAAGATAGAAGGGGTTTACTAAGAACGTTTTTCGATTCAGCACTCCGTTTGCGAAATATAAATTTTTAAAGTGAAAATTTTTGTCAAACACAAGTGTCCCCCCCTCTACCTGCTAAACGGTTGTTTCTAAAAATGTGGAAAAATTCACGTTGGTAGAATATATAACGAAATTAAAAGGAAAACTATCACACATAACTTGGTCCTTCAAGTTTGCGAGTAATAGTCGACCAAGTGCCAAACACTGTTGGGATTAATAAGAATATATTTACTAATATAAGATCCTTGGTACTACAGAGCTAAAATTTGGCATGATCATAGATATTGATTGCGCCGACAGATCTAAAATATAAAATGTTGGAAAAAACATTTTTTCGGGTGTTTCCCATACACGTGAAAGGGCGATGGATATTTTTTTCTCGCCGATATCATCGAATTGAATGTCATAGGATAGATTTTTAAAATATAGAAGGGGTTTACTAAGAACGTTTTTCGATTCAGCACTCCGTATGAGAAAAAAATATTTTTAAAGTGAAGTTTTTTGTTAAAAACAAGTTTCCAGGGGGGACACTACCAGCTAAACGGTTGTTTCTAAAAATGTGGAAAAATTCACGGTTATAGAATATACAACGAAATTAAAAGAAAAACTATCACACATAAGTTGGCCCTTCAAGTTTGCGAGTAATAGTCGACCAAACGTTTTTGGGATTAATAAGAATATGTTTACAAGGTTCCACGCTAAAAGTGAGGGGAGGTCGAAAGCCAAACTGTAACATATTGACATTTTAGGTGTCGTTAAATAGTTTTTTGGGGGTGTTAATTACGAAAATGACATCAAAATTATTTTAACAGAAGGTTGATATTATTTCTAACAGTAATATTGCCGTAAAAAAACTTTTTAAAAACTAAAAAAAATTCGGTTGTATTTAGACCAAAACAAAAATTATTTCCAAAATTACAAACTCTTTAATAATACATTTGTTTTTAGGGTTCCGTAGTAATCTACGAACCCTTATAGTTTCGCCATGTCCGTCTGTCCGCAGGTTTCCTAAGAAACCCTTGGTAGCACAGAGCTGAAATTTGGCATGGTCATACATATAAATTACGCCGACAGAACTGTAGATTATTTTTTTCGGGTGTCTCCCATAGATGTGAAAGGGTGATGATTTTTTTTTTCTCGCCAATATCATAAAATGGGGTGTCATAGGACAGCTTTTTAAAAGACAGAAGGAGTTTTTTCTAACGTTTTTCGATTCAGCACTCCGTTTGCGAAACATAAATTTTTAAAGTAAAAATTTTTGTCAAACACAAGTGTCTACCTCTCTACCAGCTAAACGGTTGTTTCTAAAAATGTAAAACAGTTCAAGGTGGTAGTATATACAACGAAATTAAAAGAAAAACTATCACACATAAGATGGCCCTTCAAGTTTGCAAGCAATAGTCGACCAAGTGCCAAACTTAGTTGGGATTAATAAGAATATATTTCCTAATATTAGATACTTAATAGTACAGAGCTAAAATTTGGCATGGTCATACATACCTATTGATTGTGGTGACAAATCCTAAAAAGAAAATGGTGGAAAAAATGTGTTTCCCAGTATTTCCCATTAACGTGAATGGGCGATGGTTTTTTTTCTAGCCGATATCATCGAGTGCGTTATTATAGGATAGCTTTTTAAAAGATAGAAGGGGTTTACTACAAACGTTTTTCGATTCAGCAGTCCGTTTAGGAAACATTAATTTTTATAACGAAAAAAAATTTGGAATAATTCACGAGGGTAGCATTTACGACGAAGTGTACCCTAATCCAAAATGGTTGACTACAAGGTTCCACGCTAAAAGTGAGGCGAGCCGAAAGCCAAGCTGTAACATATTGACATTTCAGGTGTCGTTTAATAGGTTTTTGTGGGTGCTAATTACGAAAACGACATTAAAAATATACACCTGCTTAGCTTGATATTATTATATTATTCCTTACAATAAAATTGTCGCAAAAAAAAAAAAATCGCGCTCGCTTCGCTCGCGCATTAAGCTCTTCCATTATGTTATATTTAGGCCAAACTTTTTAATACATTTGTTTTTGATAGTAAGTATAGTATTTGGGAATTTTTAACATCAACTATGACAATATGCTTATAGAATTAAGAAGCCAGCTGCATATTTGAACCATGCTGCTACGGAACCCTACAATGCGAGTGGCCCGACACGCTCTTGGCCGGTTTTTACAGTGAATTCAATTCAATTCAAAAGTGTTTATTTCATTGAACATACAAAATGTTACTTGAACACGTCAATATAGTAAATTACATTAGCACTTTTGAATAGTTCGCTTTTAACCACAATCTATCTCAGGGGCAAAGATGTGGTCGAGAATGTAGCTAAGGTCACCCAGAAGATTCGTTTCACTCTACCTTTAAATTAAAGAGATTCAGGTGATAATAAGCTCGGAAATATAGACACAGATAGAGTTCTATTCCTCAGCTGTGCTTATCTGTGGCGGTGAGCAAATATAAAGATGAAAAGAAGCGCTATGTACGGATCCGAGGGGTCTTGACAAAGTAAAGATAATATCTTGCTGTGCGTCTGAACTTCCCATAGAAGAAAAGGGCACACAACTAGCAAAAACGGATAATTTCTGAATGGGTAGGTATTCAGAATATTAATAGTAATTTCTATCACTCAGCTCCCTTTTACTGACTCCTACGGTATGTTTAGGAATAGCTAGCACTTATCTTTTACTCTCAACCTAGCATGAATATTGAATAAACAATAATAAACACAAATTACCATAGATTGAGATGGTTGCTGGTGACGACAGTAGAGTACTCTACATCACACTTGTCTGCGATTCTCGACAGTAGTTACCACTCATATACATACCCGTTTAATTGCCATATATGTAGATATCTGTATGTTTGTAAATCTCTCTTCTATATCTACATATTATTGTGTTTTACCCATAGTATGTGTAGTAAGTACCTCATATAGGTTAGCTGTAGAGAGTTACGCTTGCCGTTGTACATGTCCTTCCTCTTGTATAATTTTTATATGTATTTGTGTGTACAATAAAGAATAAAGAAGTACCTAAGTATACATAGAGGTTAGGCTAAATTATAAAACTCGCGAGGACTTCGATAGGGAGTGACTTAAAATTAATTAGTGAAACTTTAAAATTCAAAATTTTCATAGAACATACAAAGTGTTTCTTGAAAACGTCATAAAAATACATTAGCAAAATCAATATAAATACTTAATTGAGTAAAATTGTGAATGACATTAGCATTTTTGACTTTGCGCCTATTCGCAAAGGTGCAGTCTTCCTCAGGAGAAGAATAGGCAAGAAACTCCGAGGGTCGCTCTTTTTAAGTCAATCATATACATTTTCTTACTTCTAATTTTAATTGACTTAATATCTGAATAACTCTGGAGCTAAGCAATTTATTCCCATGGATACTTATCTAACAGATAATCAGAAATTCTATAATAGCCCTTTTAGGCAATGGTTCCCTGAAGCTAAACAACTTTCTCAAAAAAAATCGGCTCCTCATACAATGGCTGATTTAGTTTTAGTTTTGTGGGATGATGCACATTCTTAATTTTCCCTAACTAACTGAAAGTCACACAATAGTTAACCGATAAATTATTTAGTAATAGTTTGTTTGTAATTTATAATAGAGATCCATGGATAAAATAATTCTTTTGTTTTCATACCAAGAAGATTTCATGGCTATTCAAAAGAAAGTTGATTTTTTTTTCATCTAACAAATGGCTTTCGAAATACGAAAATCCTCATCCCACATTTTATCCATTTATGAAAACAAAATGCAACGGTTTCTTTCGGCCAAAATGAGAAATAAGTACGAGCTTTATAAAAAGACGATAAATTAATAAAAACGCAATCCTCCATCCTATTCCTCGAGTCTCGAAATAAAACAGATAGAGGTTATTAGATACGAAACACGCATTTTGTGGGTAATGTTCATAATTTTCAAATAAAAGTCTGTAAAATACGCTCCGTTTCTCTTTTCGAAACATTTCATAGCCGTTGCAAATTTTTAGAAATAGGGTTGCCAAAATTAAACAATTTAAATAATTTTAAAAAATCACAGATTTTGTGCCTCACACGACTTTCGAGCATTCTAAAAAATATTCATGTGAAAAATGTCGTTTTGACTTTTTTTTAAAGGGTTAGGCTACAGGGAAAACCCTTAACCCGATCGTCTTTGTTTTAGGCTCAAATTGTAGCTAACTAAATTGCTCAGAGTAATTTTTTTTAATTTTTGATATCATTCTTCGTTTCCAAAATATCGAACGCCAAAATCAAAATTCGTTTTTTTTTTTACTATTTCAGCCATAACTTTTTTTTTTTGACCTTCTCGAATAATTCTTTTTGCACCTTACTGCTCTCGTAAATACGCATCTTTTTTAGATATTATATTTTTTGGATATCATATCTTCAAAACTCTCCGAGATATAAGGGATCGCACTTTTTCGTGAAATCAGGCCTACACTTACACTGGAGCTAACGGAAAGACATTTCCAATGTCAAAAGAAGCTATTTTGTAACTTCAATTTCAGTATTTCAGAGAAATACTGACAGTATCGGTGAGTTACTGTTCGGAAATAAAATGTTTCAATATAAGCGGCTTGCGGCTTTTATTCCCGACCAACACAAATATTTGAAAATCGTATAGTTCCAAGTATTTATGAGGAGTCTGGGTGTTTATGTAATGATAAGTAATCAATTTTTTTTAATTAAAAATGGGTTCGCTCTTGACCACAATCTAGCTTAGGGCAAAGATGTGGTCGAGGATGTAGCGTGCTCACCCAGAAGAAGCCTATTCACTCGCGCTTTAAAGATGTTTGGGTTGTATGAACTCGGAAATACAGACGCCGGCAGGGAATTCCACTCCCTGGCAGTGCGCAATATAAAAGATGAAGAATAGCGCTCAGTACGTATCCGAGGGATCTCGACAAGATAAGGGTGGTACCCCGCAGTGCGTCTGGACGTCCGATGGAAAAAAGGGGCAGGCGGAATGAGCTCATGTAGCCTCTGAGCACACTCTCCGAAGTACATCCTATAAAAAACACATAGGCAAGCTACTTTGCGTCTATGAGCTAGACTTTGTAGCTTATCTTTAACCAGCTTTTTATCACCAATAACCCTCTTGGCTCTGCGATCCACCGAGTCCAGAGCGTCTAGTTGGTATTTGGCCGAACCATCCCAAAGGTGGCTACAATACTCCATGCACGATCGGACTTGCGCCTTATAAAGGGTAAGAAGTTGATCCGGCGTGAAGTATCGCTTAACCTTGTTAAGGATGCCCAGCTTTTTTGCCGCAGTCTGAGCCTTAGACTCGATGGAGGTACCAAAGTGGAGGTTGGCAGACACTTATTTAGTTTCCACAGTTTGGGGTTAGATGGCGCTGTGTGAATATTTGAGGAATGTTTATTTATTTCTATATCCAAGCAATTTTTAAACTACAGCGTTGACAATTTTTGCAGTTTCCAAATTTGCCGTAGCTTTGTCTAAATAAATGAAAAGCTGTTTTTGGTAATCGCTTTACTTGAAAACGGTAAGATCAATTCCGAAAAAGTTCTTGAGATTGAAAACAAAGTTTCCCAGATTATTGAAAAAAGTTTAAATCAAAAGGAGCATTTTTCATAATGGGATAGGCTCGACGTCTTACCAACTAGTCACAAATATTTTTTTTTTTTTTTATTATAAGATGGGTTAACTCTTGACCTCAATCTTGACCATAAGGCCAAAGATGAGGTCGGCGATGAAGCGAGTTAACCCAGAAAATGCCTGTAAAGGCACTGGTACTCCCACGCACCGACGGAACACAGCAAGCTGTTTGGCGTCGGACTTCGGTAGGAGGGTGGTCGCGGACCAGACGGCCCTTTACAGAGCCTACCACACCGCATGAGACCATAGGACGACACCTCAGATTCAGAAAATAATGAAGTGTCGTTGCCTGGGATGGATTACTAGGAGGCAGGTCTCATTTGTGTTTCCTTAGTCGCCTCTTACGACACCCACGGAAAGAGATGGGGTGGTGTTATTCTCAACCGATCACCACACGGTAAAATAAAATGTCTAAACACTCGCCAGCCCTATTTCAAATAACTTCGCAAAATGCAAAAGACATTGTATTCGAACAGCTGCAGCGACAATTAAAACTTAGTTGAGTCTTGTTTAATTTAATTTTGCATTGAAACGATATCATACTTTTAATTGAATCAGGGATTCGTTATGCGCCCAACAAAGGGTACTTGTAAAGTTCAAATCATATTACAAGAAATCCTTACTTATATATATATATTTATTTATTATATTTTTATTTATTGAAGATTTTATGAAATGTCACCCTCATCATGACACTCATAATGGAAACTTAGCCTAGAACCAAAATTAATCCCTCTCTTCTATATATTTTTTTTTATATAAACAGATTAGCATCTTGACCAAACTAGATTCTAGAAGGACCAAAATGCTGTTCACCATGCCGATATTGGGGCCACGTATGCCAAGCTTACTAATAATAGGTCTTTACCTATGAAATTTCCGTTTTTCATACAATATTTTTGGAAAACTGAAATTTCCATACGTTTTTGGATTTTTCTCGGGAATTCAAAATCCAAATTTAGCAAAATTTTGTGGGAAGGTTTGGACAAAATTAAGTTAATTTTCATCATACTTACTTTATTAAAAGTTGTAACTGTAACAACGGTACAGCAAAAATAAGCAATGAAACGGGCAACAGATGAAACGAGCTATATTTGAGCTTCTGTTTCAGCAAATAGATCTCAAGTAAATATGTTTTAATTTTACTCAATATCTCCGTTATATGGCCAAGGTTTTAAATAAAAAACAATTTTAGTAATAGCTGTTCAATCAAATAAATTATGAATAAAATAAAGCTTGAGAAAAAATCGGCAATATCATAGGTAAAGACCTATTATTACGAGTATAAACGCGAAATTTTGAATGTATTTGTTTTTGTATTGATGTTTGTTCCCCTTTCACGCTCAAACGGATAGACCAATTTTAATAAAATTTGATATAAGGGTATCTGACACCCTGGATCAACACATAGGCTACATATTTTTCTCAAATTTCCACGGGAATAAAGTCCTAGGCAAAAAGCTAGTGTTGAGTAAATATGTCGTTTTTTTTAAGCGTGTAAACCATGGACATTTAAATTACGAAAAAGGTCACCGTTTTCCGTTGCGAAACGTTATTTATTGCGCCAGTTTAGTTACTAAAACCAAAGTCTTAAAGAAGGCAACATTTTTTCATCATAGCTAGCACGGCCGGCGACAAACTCGCACGGCTCGACAGGCAGATGATGGTGAAACTTTACTTTAATTGAGCGAGGGCACCGCGCAAAAGCTTGCCCTCTGGCGTTTTCATTTCGACACTTTTTAGGGTTCCGTACCTCGAAAGGAAAAAACGGAACCCTTATAGGATAACTTTGTCCGTCCGTCCTTCTGTCTGTCTGTCAAGACACTTTTTCTCAGGAACGCGTGGAGGTATCAAGCTGGAATTTATATCAAATACTCAAGTCTACTGTCCCTTAGAGCTGTGAAAAAATCAAACTTCTAAGCCAACGCAATCAAAAGATACAGCCTTTTATGTCGTGAATTTCCGCAAATTTTTGACACTCGCAAGGGAATAAAAACCTTCCGTGAACTCAGAATCTTGAAATTTGGTACGAAGCAACGTCTTATAGCATATATAAAGGGAAAATTGCGAAAACCGTAAATTTTTAGTTACATCATATAATATATATTTTTTTAATAATTTTAAACTTACTACCCCTTTTCTCATGAACGCGTAGAAGTATAAATTGAAATTCATATCAAATACTCAGGTCTTTAATACATTTAAGCAAGTTTGTACGGAACCCTCGGTGCGAGAGTCTGACTCGCACTTGGCTGTTTTTATTAGGCATATGATCTCATGGGTGTGGTAGGCTCTGTAAAAGGCGCCGTCTGGTTCGCGACCACCCTCCTACCGAAGTCCGACGTCAAACAGCTTGCTGTATTCCGTCGGTGCGTGGAAGTACCAGTGCCTTTATAGGCATTTTATGGGTTGACTCGCTCCATAGTCGACCTCATCTTTGACCTTTATGGTCAAAATTGAGGTCTTGACCATAAAGGTCAAAGAATACCCATCTTATAATTAAAAAAAAAACATTTGAACGCATTATGCTTGCAGTGCAGTAGTCAATATCTAAGATAGATTTAATGTAAACATAACTACTTTTTTTTGCGTTACTTACCCTATGTAAGTAAAAGGTAAGAATACATAATATGTACGCGAATTTAGACTCGTTTTAGTATTGATCCCAAATATTGGATAGGTACTACAAAATGAGTACCTATCCAATATTCAGCTTTTCAGTTGTATTCAGCATACATTTGGATAACGTTAAAGGTTACGTGTCGTTATAGATCAACACGTAACCGTTCCCGCTACACAAGTACTCGTATAAAGGTATCTAATACTGTCACGTGCAAAAGGACAATTTTATTATTTATACTGAGAATACATTTTGTTCATGAGAATACGAGTAGATCATTATTTTACGTAGTTTCGACGTAAATTGATATTCTAACAGCCGTATATGTCTACATTCCAGCAATATCTTTTATACTAAGCTGGCTTACTATAAAATATAGTAGAAATCATAACATAAAATAATAACTAAAATAACAATTTTAACTTCCAGCGACTTTTTTTAAGTTTGGTACACTAAAATCATTAATTAGCCTTCTTCAACTTTTGAATTAAATAAGATGGCTAAAATTGTGCAAGGAAATTAATAAAAAAAGTAAAAATGAATAATGGAAATCTCTCCTAATATTATAAATGCGAAAGTAACTCTGTCTGCCTGTCTGTCTGTTACGCTTTCACGGCTTAACTACAGAACCGATTTTGATGAAATTTGGTGCAGAGATATATTAGACCTAGGGAAAAGACATAGGCTACATTTTATCCCACAGCTGGGCACGATATAACCAGTACTCCACAAGTTCCGGCAAAAAGTTCTGATTATAACACAGTCCAATAAATACTGTCCTCTCAAGAGAAAACGACATACTCGTATTCTAAAAGTATAATCTAGCGTCGAGTAACTTCCAATACGAGGAAATTAGTACACACGGGTACCTACTGTGATGAAAAAACTTTATGATTGCTTTGGTAGATAATCCATGATAGATTAGGTACCGATCCCGATATCTTGTCGAAATTGGTCTTCGAAATTATTGGGCCAATTAATAAGAAAAAGTTAGATAAATTAGGTACAAAAGCCAGCTCATCAGGTTACTCCAATTTTGTTGTAAAATTGCTATTATCGCAACAACACAGATGCTTTTTTTCCTTATAATAGCCTGGTATAAATCATTTTTTTTATCTTTAAAAATAAGAGAGATGTGAACGTAGGGAAATACTAAACTACTGGACCGATATGAAAAATTATTTCACCATTAGAAAGCTACATTATCCCCGACGGACATAGGCTGCATATTTTTCCTGGATTCCCATGAAAACGAAGTCCTGAGCGGGATGCTAGTAATATTATAAAGAGGAAAGATTTGATTGTTTGTTTGTTTGTTTGCATTGAATAGGCTCCGAAACTACTGGACCGATTTAAACATTCTTTCACCATTAGAAAGCTACATTATTTCCGATCGGCATAGGTTACATAATTTTCCCGCATTCCCACGGGAACGAAGTCCCGGGCGCAATGCTAGTCAATTAATAAAATAATTAAAATTAATAAACGCTACACACTAAGGTTTTCCCTTGTGTCGTGGGTCCTTTGGAATATGTACAAAGACAAATACAGACATCCATAACCCGAGAAAAAACATCTGCTTTTTACATAAATTTGCCTGAACTTGAAATTGAACCCGTAACCCATCGATCAAGAAGCAGCGCCACCACTCGACCAAACCGGCCGTCGATAGTAAAATATAAATAAATTAGATTTATAATAGACTAGCTTTCCGCCAGGACTTCGTTCCCATGGGGATTCGGGAAAATTATGTAGCCTATGTCCATCGGGAGTAATGTAGCTTTCTAATAGTGAAAGATTTTTTCAAATCGGTGCAGTAATTTCGGAGCCTATTCAATGCAAACAAACAAACAAACAATCAAATCTTTCCTCTTTATAATATTAGTATAGATCATAGTTTTCTAGTCTTCTCAACTGTAGGTTTCCTCACATTTTTCCCATCACCATACTTCCTTTGATGTGTCACCAAATCAAATCAAATCAAAAATACTTTATTTTCATAGAACATACAAAGTGTTTCTTGAAAACGTCATAAAAATACCTACATTAGCAAAATCAATGTAAATCATTGAGAAAAATAGTGAATTACATTAGCATTTTTGACTTCGCAGTCTTCCTCAGGAGAAGAATAGGCAAGAAACTCCGAGGGTTGCTCTTTTTAAGTCAATCGTATAAATTTTATTACTTATAATTTTAATTGACTTAATATTTGAATAACTCTGGACCTGAGCAATTTATTCCCATGGTTGCTTGTCTAACAAAGACCGACAAGCGAACGGATCGGCGTATTTGCCTATTTGTGCGTTTGTCATATTTGTGCAAATATAGCAAATATAGACGAATAAATCCTCCACACATGGTATTTTTAAGATGGCACTTCACTTGGCGAGAGCTGTTAGTTTAGGTGAAAAAATAAACATCTGAAAAATACTATTATGTGAAAACTTTGACACTTAGCAAAGTTTATCTTGTCGAAGCTACTTTGTTTTCAAACACTTAAGTAGAAGACTACTTAAAATAGACAATAGATGACAATTCACGTTGGAAATCGATCGCAGACGATAGTTTTGAGCTCCATAAAGACCAACATTGAATATAAATCACCTGCCAAAGTCGCGTCCAAGAATAATTGAGTAGACTGGAGATTCAAACAGAATAAATAGTGAGACTATTTAGTAAGTATAGCATTTTTTAAAACGCCCACCTGCGTGAGAGATATTCACAAATAGTTTTTTAGGGAAAGATAAATATTTAGTAGCGGTGATAATGAATAGAATAGAAAAAACTTTATTTTATGACATTCAGGATGTCACTTAAAACAAGTCAAGATTACAATGAAATACATACAAACATACATTAAACGATTTAAATACATACATACGCATTCGTTCTTGTGACCCTACTGACTCTACGCCTATTCGCAAAGGTGCAGTCTTCCCCAGAGAAGAATAGGCATGAAACTCTGAGGATGCTCTTTTAAATCGCATTAAAAATTTTCTTATTTACTAATTTTAACTAAATCTAAAATAACTCTATAGCTGAGCAGTTCATTCCCATGGCTGCCTGTCTGATAGATAATCAGAAATTTTGTAACAGCCCTTTTTGCAAAGTTTTTGTTTAATCACTGTCTTAATGAGCCAGACTTGTAATCGGAAGGTTGCGGGTTCAAATTCTGGTGCGGGCCTGTACCACTAAATCCCCTTCGTGTTTCGAAGGCACGGGCCCCACGAAGGGGATTTAGGCCATAGAAACACAAAGGGGATTTAGGCCATAGTCCACCACGCTAGCCCAATGCGGGTTGATGGACCGCTCGTCTTTCGAAAATGAATTTTCTTGGACGGGCGGGTTTTATCACGATGTTTTCCTTCACCGTTGAGCAAGTGATAGTTAGAAATCCATACATAAATCCGAAAAGACGAATTTAGTGGTACAGGCCCGCACCAGGATTTGAACCCGCGACCTTCGGATTACATGTCTGGCTCATTACCAACTGGGCTATCACCGCTTATAATTTTTTTTAATTATCAAATAATGTACATTATTACACACCTACTTAAAGATTTTGTGTTCACAAACATTTTCCTATAACTCGAAAATTATGTTTACTAATTAACATATTCAAAAACTTCAGCTTCGAAACAAAACAAGTTAATAATGAAACATTTAACATGAGAATATTGTAAGAAGACTTTATAACAATAACATTATCAAATTACCAAAGAACTCCTAAAATTACCTTGTAATAACTGTCTAGATTCAAGTTTCACAAACATCTTGACTAGTAATTTATTCAACAGTATTGGTGGAGCTAACAATATTTAAAAATTGTGAAGAAAATACGTTTATTAGAGTATAGCATCATGTCGTGTGATGTGATTTTATTAATTCAATTTTTGCAAATTAGATAAAAAACCCGCCGTTCTATTTTTAAAATCGAAACATGAACGCGACATTTAAAATCGTAATTATTCAGCATGAAGATTTTATTCCAACTATTTGTATAGGAAGATCTTGTATTTCAAAATTATACATCCCTGTTTTGATTAATAGGTGTGTTACAGTCTACTTACATCCCTGTTTTTGGGGAGGTAAGAAGTCTTTCTAGCTAATTTAGTCACACAATATTATGTTAATAGGTGAATTATTGCATCTATTAACATAATATTGTGTGTCTAAATTAGCTAGAAAGTTAACACTGGACAGCTATACCAAGGAACATACATGGAACAAAAAATGTGTAAAAAGTTGTCGTCCCTTCACCCAACTTGGGCGATCAGCCTTAGTATAGGAATTCGAAAATTTTCTTTAAGAATTTCATTGGGTTTCTTTCGGTTATTCAGTATCATGGAGAAAATCACCTTTTATTGATTCGTGTTTTTATAATTATTATTACATTGCAGTTATACATTATTTATATTTTATTGTATTCCTTCATTGTTGCCGTCATGTCGGAATAGGGTGCACATACAACCAGCGCCATGACTTGTGTACTGGTAGTCTCAAGTCATGGCTTTAGCTGAGTGCTACCCTTTTGCACGGCACGTCACAACGCAGAAGACTCACTCTTAATTTAATTTACTATTGATATTTTTTTTTGTGTAGATATTAAGTTAATTATTTTATTTTATTTGTCTGTTTTTTTTGTTACTTAAAGCGACTACAGCACCCGATAAAGGCAGCACACATAGGAATAGTGCCAACTCCGTCTCTCAACAGGCCTGGGCCGGCAGTGCGAACAGTGTCGATACACGAAGTTTACGGACTATGAAAGCGTGCGTGCGTAAAAACATGTTCGAAAGTTAGAAAAATGAGATTTATGGAAAGGTAACAGCTTAAATCGAAAAATGCGTTAACTACTTATCGAGAGTGTTCAATCACGAACATTTTGATAGCAAATTCAAGTTCCTATGTGCATTTTACTATCGTTTTTACAGCTTAAAAGATACACAATATTGGTATTTAGAGGTGACTTTGTGAGCTTTTTCTATCGAACCAAAAGTGCTGAATCATGTTTTCAGCAAACTACTTATCTAGTTTATGTCCTGAATATTACCGTAGTATTTTTTTCTTCGCTTTAATGCAGTGCGTCATGCTTATCTACGCATCATAAAATCATAATTTAGGTGCTGTAGTCGCCTTAAGTGTTTTTTTTTCTATTACACTTTCCTTTCATTAATGTCTCTGTGCTGTGATGTCCTTTGTAATAAATAATTTTCTATTATAAAGTTTTGCTAACTAATTACAATTCACCCTGTGAAATGTCTTACGAAAAAACATGTTATTTAAATTTCCCAGCTTGATTTGACCCAATCAGCACCGCACAATCCGCACATTGAAAATAACTATTTCGAGTGGTGCAGTTACAAGCGAAACTGCGGTCATAAACTACTCTCTATTTACATCTGCTACTGAACACGCGAAATCCCATTTTGCAAATGTTTCTTTCGGCAAGGACAGCGGCTCAATTTTGAAGCAGTCGAAAATCCAGAAAGAATAGGTCGAAAAAATTACATTTTTTTATTAAAAGTGATACAAAATTTACCAAGCCAGTTTTAAAAATATGATTTTGTTTCCATCCTTTGAGCCACATATTCCAAAAAATCCTCTTAAATTTACATAAGTACATACATGCGCACACGTCTATAATCCCTAACAGGGTAGGCAGAGCATCAGTGGTTTTAGAACCACTACATGTCAACGTTTGACTCAAATTGTGAGGATTATCGGATGGAACAAGTTGCATAATGGTGATGACCACCTCTCGCCCATTATAGGTCTACACCAAAAAAGCGATTTTTAACAAAATGATAACTTAGGTCTTAGGTCTTTCTAGGTTATGAAGTAATCTGGGCGTTGGTGCATCAGAAACCAGACTTTTTAATGACCAAAAAAATATTTCAACAGTTGTTGCATTTCCACTTGTTCCAGTGTTCGAAAAAGTCACTCATTTCGAGCATTAAGAAATTGTCTCGACTTAAGAATCCGGTTCTTGGGCGCACTTAGAACTGGCAAAATAGAAATTCTTGACAGAGGTCTTGACCCGCCCTTTGTGAGTCTTTATAGTCCTGTGACTTAGCAGTGGTCGCTACACTGTCTGAGTACTTCTGAACTCCTGGTGATTTTATACTGTCTCATATTTTGTTTGTAGGTACATATTTTGTTTTGAAAATAGATTATATTGGCACAAAGCGCTTATTTTGGAATTCACACAACTTGCTACAACTTATAAAATATTGTCCTAAATAATGAAGTATGTTTTATAACCGCGAAAGTAACTCTACCTGTCTGGTTTTTACTTCTAAACTACCTAATTTTAATAAAATGTTATAATATGAATTGTGTTCTCAGACACTCAGGAACAAAAACATCGGAAATATTCAGTAACCAACAACTTCTTTTGTCCAATAGGGAATATGCATGTTTTTTTTATTTAAAAAATTAATCCACATTCATGTAATAAACAGTTTAGTAAAACTATTTTTCGAATAACTATGAAATTAAAAAATATATAAGCCATCGCAGACTTATTTCTATCTCTTTCTAGCAAAACTAAATTAAACACGGAGTTTATATGGACGTAGTGACATGTGACGTCACAGTCCATGTCGGATCTCTCTGTCTAATAGTTTTAAATGCGTATATCGGCTGTATTTCTTGGCCGATTTAAATTTTAATTTCACTTTTTGTCATCTCAACTACGGTATTTTAATATTTTGTTAATCACTGCGATAAGAAAAATTCATGCATATTCCCTATTGTGGGAGACTATGTTGCTTCCGCATAGAACTTTTTAGTCCAAGAAGTTGTCATCAGGCAACTGCGTAAATAGTTTGTTAAAGACGCCAAATGATGACAGTTTAAAGACGAACATAATTGGGAAACTTTGGGAAATTGGGATTTTTTTTTTCTTTTTTTTTTCGCGTTGAATATTTTTCTTTCCCAAAAAATTATTTGTGAATATCCCTAACGCGAGTAAGCGTTTTAAAAAATACTAAAATATAATCGTTAACAGGTTTCGCCCTTGTCATAATCTACTTAGTCCATTGAAAAGTTACATTTGGGGTTGCGTTTTTTAGAGGACGCAATTTTATTTTTTTGATGTGTAGGGGGGGTCAGTGTAAAGCTAAAACCAAGTTTGTGGGGTCGCCACCCTTGTCCCACGGCCGCCATCTTGAAAATAGGGGTTGAAATGGTTTTTACGGTATATCTCTTAAACTATTTATTTTATAAAAAAAAATTGTTAACATTTTTTGTTGCAAATTAAATTCTCTACAACTTTTGTCCAGTAACTTTTTGTCGTAGAACTATAAATAAAAAAGTTATAAGCGAAAATCTTCAGAAATTCGAGAAAAAAATTTATATTTTTCGATGTAACTTTTTTTTTATCATTTTACGAAAAAATGATATCAGACCATTTTTGTAGATCGTTTTTTGAGGAACAACTTTTATTTGCATCATTTTTTCATTAAGTCAATAGCTAAGGTTTTACAGCGCTCCGAAGTGAGTACTATTTTTCAGTACTCTTAACTATACCTATATTATACATGTGTACTAATAATATGTCATCAGTTATTGTTTTTTTTTTATTTTTTTTACTTTATTATAATTTTTTTAATTAAAAATTTTGCAATTTTATTAAAAATTAATTATTGACTCTTTTCCCCACCACCCACGAGGTAGAGTCTAGAGGCGCGTTTTTTTTTACGTGGTATCCCCGATAGGCCTAATCCACGGTGATTTTCTAAATTACAACTACTCCGTCCTCAGTCGTTTCGATGGACCAGGCTGCGGCTCAGCATCTGATCGGCTTTCTAAATTAAATACCAGTGGGAGAACTGGCGAAGGAAGGGGTGTTAATGTTGGCGGTTCATCATCAAAGTCATTTTCATCAATTAATTCTGAGAGTTCTATTACGTTGCTGCAAGTCTCTCCAGAACAATGGAAGCACACTGCAGAACATTTCAGTCCTGCTTTTCGACATCCACACATCGCTCCACAGTTTCCTTTGCATTTGCAAAAAATCAATTTTAGAAGCTCAGGGGGTGCTGGAGGTTTTGAGTTCTGCACTGGCATCAATAATTTTCCACATTTTTTCCAGCCCCAGTCTTCAGGATCATTATAATTACCAAGCCACGACTGGACCTGATGGTAGACTCGGAAAGTATGAAAGCGAGCTGTGTCTTGTGTTGGAGGAAGTGAATAATTAATTTTTAATAAAATTGCAAAATTTTTAATTAAAAAAATTATAATAAAGTAAAAAAAATTAAAAAAAAATTAAAAAAAAAAACAATAACTGATGACATATTATTAGTACACATGTATAATATAGGTATAGTTAAGAGTACTGAAAAATAGTACTCACTTCGGAGCGCTGTAAAACCTTAGCTATTGACTTAATGAAAAAATGATGCAAATAAAAGTTGTTCCTCAAAAAACGATCTACAAAAATGGTCTGATATCATTTTTTCGTAAAAATGATTTTCATTAATTTCTGAAGATTTTCGCTTATAACTTTTTTATTTATAGTTCTACGACAAAAAGTTACTGGACCAAAGTTGTAGAGAATTTAATTTGCAACAAAAAATGTCAACAATTTTTTTTTATAAAATAAATAGTTTAAGAGATATACCGTAAAAACCATTTCAACCCCTATTTTCAAGATGGCGGCCGTGGTACAAGGGTGGCGACCCCACAAACTTGGTTTTAGCTTTACACTGACCCCCCCTACACATCAAAAAAATAAAATTGCGTCCTCTAAAAAACGCAAGGTAAGGCCTAAAAAATGTAACATTTCAATGGACTAACTTTGCAACAAGTAATATGAGTCTGTAGTTCTCCGTACGAGACACAGATGGCGCTAACCTATAAGCACGACGTATGTGCTTAGTAAGGGAATGAGAAATTTCGCCGCTTGACTTGAAGGCACGATAGCTCAGTTGGTTAGAGCACCAGGAGATCTGATCCTGGGGTCGTGGGTTCAAGTCCCATTCGCGCCGAATATTTTTCTTTCCCAAAAAAGTATTTGTGAACTTTGAATTAGTTAGCTAAAATTTTGGATGTGAAACCCACTAAATCGAACCACTTTTCCTAAGAAACATAGGTCGAAATATGAAAAAATGTCTCCGCTTCCCCATACAGCTAAAGCGATGAGCTGAAATTCCTAGTAAGTTGAAATTCCTAAAGCAAAATTATGGTTCCGTGGGGAAAGATGTTAAGTTTCATGGGCGAATCACCTCCTAAAGTTTCGCTTTTTTAATGACATTATTGTCACCCCATAATATGAGAGCACTGTAAAACCAAATTCCCCAAGTTTGGAAAGCTAGTACAATAAGGATATTATCCGCCGTGTGGTGATCGGTTGAGAATAACACCACCCAATCTTTTCCCGTGAACGTCGTAAGAGGCGACTAAGGAAACTCAAATGAGACCTACCTCCTAGTAATCCATCAGTTTGTTTTGAATATGAGGTGGCGTTCTATGGTCTCATGCGGTGTGGTAGGCTCTATTTCTGGCCGTCTGGTTCGCGACCACCCTTCCTACCGAAGTCTGACGCCAAACAGCTTGCTGTGTTCCGTCGGTGCGTGGGAGTACCAGTGCCTTAATTGGCATTTTATTATAACACGCTCCATCTTCGACCTCATCTATGACCTTGGTCAACATTGGGGTCAAGAGTTAACCCATCTCTTAATAAAAAAATCTTATCAAATCTTCTTTCCGTCCAGATGAGCTGCCGCAAGATGTGATGCAGTAATGGAGGAATTTCCCGACTGCGAGCTCTTCGCGACTCTCAACGGCAGCTTCTATAACTCCTCAAGCGGCAATGGGACCTTCATCAACAAATTCTTCTTTTACCAGGTTAGTTCTGAAAATACTAAGGACTTCTGCCCACCCAATGCTGAGTGTAGGTGTCTTCCATAGTACTCTACTCTCTTCGACCTGAGTCTTTCACATCTAGTTTTTCCCAACAATCCTGGCAAGATCGTCAGCCCATCTCATCGGTTGTCTGCCCACGAGGAATCAACTCTAGCACTTTCTTACCCCACTTAGCTATATAGCTATCCTATTTCAAAAATAAGGTGATTTTTATCTACTAAATATGCCTCACCATAACACTTAGGTAACCAGCTGATTTATCAATGTGTCTAATTGTTTTTTTTGACAATTTCTCGTGGATCTTTTAAGGAAAGTGGTCTTTTAAATGTTACTAGACAAATTACACCTAAAACCTTCACTAACAGTTTCATAGACAAAAAAAATCGCGCAAATCCTTTTTCCATCTATGTGCATTGTGCATGGAAATCTCTCTATAAAAAGTACAATTTGGATAGTACTATTGGGATGGTACACAACAGCATACAGGCTGTAGATTTTCACCTTGATGTTACCCAACTCGCTCGTAATAGCGCCAGGTTTTGTACTACAAAGAGGTAACCTAACGTACTGCCGCTGTACAATTTGGATAGATCTTTTGGTTTTTCCATAAAGTTTAAATAGATTTTTCGAAGAAATGCCTTCAGATGTTTGAATCAATTAAATATCGGAAGGTACGATAGTTTTACTTGCTTACTTCTAAAAGCTTCGTGGAGTGTAGAAAATTATTAAACTACTAGTTTCCGCCCGCGGCTCCGCCCGCGTGGACTACAGGTTATATTGTGGGATACTGTGGGATAAAATGTAGCATATGTCCTTTCCCAGGCTCTAATTTATCTCTGTACCAATTTTCATCAAATCGGTTCAGTAGTTTAAGCGTGATAGACGGACAGACAAACAAACAGACAGAGTTAATGTAACTGTTACATGAACCTAAATATTCAAAAAATAAGAAAAAGTACAGTATGGAAAGTCAAATGGTCTCCTACGCATATGGACAGTGTAGAATGTGTAATTGTGCAAGAGAATCAGTGTTGAAGTATGGGGCTAGACGATCCTCGACGGTCCGTTTAATGGCGTTTTTCGGAGAAGGTATGAAGTGATAAGAGGTAGAGTTAAATATTAATTATAACCCAGTACATCCTTTTTTTATTATAAGATGGGTAAACTTTTTACCTCAATCTTGACCATAAAAGTCAAAGATGAGGTCGATGATGGAGCGAGTTAACCCAGAAAATGCCTGTAAAGGCACTGGTACTCCCACGCACCGACGGAACACAGCAAGCTGTTTGGCGTCGGACTTCGGTAGGAGGGTGGTCGCGAACCAGACAGCCCTTTACAGAGCCTACCACACCGTATGAGACCATAGGATGACACCTCAGATTCAGAAAAAATGAAGTGTCGTTGCCTGGGATGGATTAGATACTAGGAGGCAAGTCTCATTTGTGTTTCCTTAGTCGCCTCTTACGAACCCCACGGAAAGAGATAGGGTGGTGTTATTCTCTACCGATCACCACACGGTCGATATGGGAATAAATATCTTCCCATATCGACGTCTTACCGTAAGGGCGATAATTATTGACTGTATTGTTAAGTTGTCTTCTTCTTTTCGTATCGATGTAGTACTTAAATCAGACCAGCCCAGTAATTGGCCAGTTCTCGGCCTTTTCATTGGCCTCGGTTAGGTCATCTATTATGTTCCCTTGGAATAAAAGTCGTACATATTTAAGAATCAACAATAGCAGGAAGTCAATCATCGCTCGTAATGAGAGACCTGGGTACCTACCACGATCGTTTAAAAGCATTTCTGTTTAGGATTCAACTTTGAACTGCTTCGCAATTGGAATGTTTTTTTAAAATAGTACCATGATCGCGCTGCTTTTGAACTGCTCGGTTGTCTATGGTCCATTTTAAATGTCTACATAAATTGTCGCTGGTCTGCCTTTGAATCGCAACAGCGCCAAAATTGAATCGCTTCTAATCCATCATGGTACGAATAAGCGTTGCAGACTTGTTTAGGTCCTAAATTGGATCGCGCTAAGCGATCATGGTAGACCTCCTGCAGTACGTATTTATCAAAAAACCGTCACTTTTGAATCGAAAGAGCAACAAAATTGTAAACTTAATGTTGCTATCAAACCGTCGTAAACGTAAATGGTCTATAGTAGTAAATTGTCTATATGTCGTCTCATAGCAAGAAGTCTACTATCTCGTCTAATTATGAGGTGATCTAAAGTAATGTTTCGTTTAGTATTGCTCTAATTTCGCTCAAAAACTTTTTTACATACATACGGTCACGCCCATAATCCCTAACGAGGTAGACAGAGCATCAATGGTTCTAGAACCGCTAGATGCCATGTTTGACACAAATTTTGAGGGTTATCAGATGGAACAAGAAGCATAATGGTGAGAGGTGTTCAGCCTTTTGCCCATTATACCGAAAAACCCTCGCATCCCTTTAACAGCCTTTTAGTGTATACCTGGAAAGAATAGGTAGCTGGCACACTCTAAGTTTTTCTTTCACTCCCAATCCAGCATGGAAGTACTTTTTTTACCTTTTCAAAAATTTCACTCGCTGTCCGTTCTTACCACAAACCACATCCATTAGCGAACATTATTTAAATTCTCCGTAGTCTACTGAAATAACATTAAACTCCTTATTTAAAGGGATTGTGCCATGCCATACATAGCACTTTATATGCGCCGTTGTACTCATTTGACATGTAAATTAAATTTAACGCTCGTGTAACGTGCACCAAGTAACGTGTTTGTTAAATTTTCGTTCAACTTTAACTAAGTGATAAGTACGACGTGATTTGGTTAACATTAGCTATATATGTGAAAGAGATTTGTGATTTTTTTGAGTTGTTTATGATATTCTGAAACATGGTGTGGAGATGTATGACGTCTTCTGTCCTGAGGAAATCATCAAATAAATACCTGGGGTAATGATGTTGATAATCCAGCTTTTCATTTCTTTTGTGTGCAGTGTTTGCAGCCGAACATTTTAAAACATTTTGGACTACAAAAACACTTAAAGGCTTCCCGACGCAATGCAAATCTAAGTTTTTTTTTTATTATTATAAGATGGGTTAACTCTTGACCTCAATCTTGACCATAAGGTCAAAGATTAGGTCGACGATGGAGCGAGTTAACCCAGAAAATGCCAGAAATGAACGAAACACAGCAAGCTGTTTGGCGTCGGACTTCAGTAGGAGGGTGGTCGCGAACCAGACGGCCTTTTACAGAGCCTACCACACCGCATGAGACCACAGGACGACACCTCAGATTCAGAAAAAAAAAAGAAGTGTCGTTGCCTGGGATGGATTACTTGGAGGCAAGTCTCATTTGTGTTTCCTTAGTCGCCTCTTACGACACCCACGGAAAGAGATGGGGTGGTGTTATTCTGAATCTGTGGTGTCGTCCTATGGTCTCATGCGGTGTGGTAGGCTCTGTAAAGGGCCGTCTGGTTCGCGACCACCCTCCTACCGAAGTCCGACGCCAAACAGCTTGCTATGTTCCGTCGGTGCGTGCGAGTACTAGACCTTTATAGGCATTTTCTGGGTTAACTCGCTCCATCGTCGACCTCATCTTTGACCTTATGGTCAAGATTGAGGTCAAGAGTTAACCCATCTTATAATAAAAAAATATATAAGACCCAATACCGTCCAAGGTTTCAGGTTCAGATCTTTTGATATCTTTCAAATATCAATTCCTCATATCATAACACAGGAAGCCCAGCTGGCAGTGCTGTGGGTGCTGCTGGTGGCGATTGTGGCCGGCAACGCCACCGTGGTGCTCGCTCTACTCCTCAACAAGACCAGGAAGAGCAGGATGAACTTCTTCATCATGCAGCTCGCTATAGCTGGTTAGTCTCTTCTTTGAGTAGGTATACGTCTTATAGTACTTTATTGAGTATTTATTACCGAAAGTGTCTGTCGGTCCTGGCTGTTGTTGAATACTTAGTCCTTAAACCAAGTCAGAGATAGAGTATTTGGCGGGCTAAAAACTCTGACACCAGGGTCGATCAAGTTTAAAAAGAACGCTACACACTCAAAGGCCCACATTAAGGTTTTCCCTTGTGCCCGGGTCCCTTGGAAAATACATAAAGTCAGACACAAACAGGCCGACCCGAGAACAAACATCTGATTTTACACAAATATTTGCCCCGACTGGAAATCGAAACCAGGACCCGTTTATCAAGAGGCAGCCCCTATCACTCCACCAAACCGGCCGTCAAAAAGTTATAGGTATACCTGTCTCATAGAAAAGAGAAAATTATTGCCTACTAGTTTGTAAAATGTTATGATTAAGGCAATATTTACCTTTTATTTTAATGGCGAAGGCCTTTAAGACATAGGTCCAGTAGTGTAAGTCAATAGCCTGAATTTAGTGGATTATTAATTCTGATCATTTCATCGTAATTGCTACAATAGTACATTATGGTATAAGTGCGGTATGTTAAAAATTACAGCCGAGGCGATATTGCTAGCCCGAGCCGTAGCGTAGGCGAGGGCTACAAGAAAGCAGAGGCTGTAATTATCAAAGCGCATACGTGCATCATCATAGGACACTTAATAACATATTTGCGAGGAAATAAATAAATACAATACAAAGAAAAGAAGAAGAGCGTGGAACAATTTTTACTTGTTCACAAATTAGCGATGCGCGCGCATCAGGGTTTTTTTTAGGCAAAGGCACAAAAACAGCCAGTATTAATAATAAAGTAAATAAATATTTTTTGTGTTTTTGTTATAGTTATAGTTGTTATAGTTATAGTTTGTAATTTATTGTCAAAATTAATTAAAACCGTCCGTCCGTTTTACATAACATTACCGGACAAGTACGTAATGAATGAGATACAATACGATATTGAAATTGGTGAAATAAGAGACCCTTTACGAGCAAATGTGTTATAAAATACTTTACAGATGCCACGATCTAACACGTATTCTATTATATTAGAAAAAAACAATCCGTAGATGGAATTTTATTAAGGTACATCCTTTCAAATAGCGAAAATTTAGAATATCTAATAAATATTCCAAATTTGAATTCAATCGCTGAATTTGTTCCTTGAAAGTAATTTAAAAATCAATTAAATAATCTATGAAAAACGTAATTTATATACTAACTCTTATCAAGACACTTAACTACCCCAATCTTTTTCAGATCTTCTAGTGGGATTAATAAGCGTGTTGCCAGACTTAATTCAACGAATTACCATCACTTGGTTTGCGGGGTCACTGACCTGCAAAGTAGTGAAATATTTACAGGCAAGTTTATTTATTCAGTTCTTAATTTAATTTAAGATCTATATTTAGCAGTAATTAATTCATCTTGGTGAAATCACGACTGTTATTGTAAGTTCTTCGAAATTTCGCTCTTTCCTCTTCATGTTGTTTTTTTTGGTATAGATTTTTCCTTAACTGCTTTTGGTGTGCCAAACACTGGAATCTGCACACTCCGGCAACTAAATATTTAACCATGACAGACATGGGTCTTGTACCTATAGATAGATAGATAAATACTTTATTGCATACATATAAAAATAAAAAAGACATACAATACAAATCTATAACCAAAAGTACCTATGCAAGGGCGGCCTGATCGATAAACAGCTATAAACCCAAGGCAAAAGGAAACACAAGAACATCGGGAGTAGCGCAAAAGTATTGATAAAAAATTAAAAATAAAATAAGAAAACTAAACAAATAAATAAGCAGGTACACAGTAACTGACTCCATTGATTTAAATCGAAACCTGAGCCATGGGCAAACTTACACCGAATGTGAATTTTTACACGCATTTGGTTAAGTAGTTTATTGCCAACCCCTCACTGAGCCTTCAGTAAGGCGATTTTACTCATGAGCAAAATCTGTCCTTTATGAGGGACCCGCCTGTGACCAGCAGTGCGACTTAATAGTTCCATCCATCCATACACTCACGAGTATAATCCCTTTTGGGATTAGCAGATAGGCCGTGTGAGTCCCCGGCAGAGTAGAATAGGACCACCCTCTTTCTTACCGAGGTGTCGTACAAGGCGACTAAGGTAAATATGCAAGCAAGTTCATCTGCACACAGAGAAGGAAAACTCTGCAATTATATCAAAACCCTCGCCAACCCGTCTGCCAAGCGTGGTGAGTATGACATTTACCCCTCATGTTATTGAGGGAGGCCCGTGCCCTAGCAGTGGGGACGTATATGGGCTGATGAAGTGAAGAAGGGGTTAGCAGATCATCATTTGAGTATGATCTGCTAATCTACTTACATCGATATCTAACGAATATGTCCATGATCGAAAGACGCTTACTCGTCTTTAAGCAAAAAGGGCTATAACAAAATTTCTATATATCAGACAAGCAGCCCTGGGAATGAACTGCTCAACTATAGTTATTTCAGAATTAGTTAAAATTAGAAAATAAGAAAATTTGTAATGCGATTAAAAAGAGCACCCTCAGAGTTTCTTGCCTGTTCTTCTATGGGGAAGACTGCACCTTTGCGAATAGGCGTAGAGTAAGTAGGGTCGATAGAACGAATGCGTATGTATGTATTTAAATCCTTTAATGTATGTTTGTATGTATTTCATGTAATCTTGACTTGTTTTAAGTGGCATCCTGAATGTCCTAAAAATAAAGATTTTTTTCTATTCTATTCATAAAATTATGAAATGTTCATAAAAGAATAAGAATGTGAAAAACGAAACAGAACAACACTATCCCCAAGGAACATGGATCCAAATATGAAAAATGTAACTCGAGCGATCAAGCTCACAGAGGGATTGCCTAAGTAAGAATGAGAAGTCGAAATATTTTTTGAAAATTTCTTATGAGTTTTTTTGGGAAAGTTGTTCAATTTCACAGAGAGAATCACCACCTAAAATTTCGCTAACTACCCCATATAAGTGGGTAAAATATAAAAGAGGTACCCAACTATCACATCCGGATGTTTCCTTTCGATTGGCCAAGGCCAAATTACCGTCCATATCCGTTGTACCCGGGAAACCGGACAACATTGACAATACCACGGGTGGTTAGCGACAGAAATTACGATCGGATCTCCAAGGAAACATAAACCAATCGTTTAATGAAATGTTTCCAACTTTCAAGCGGTTTGGGTAATAGGAAAAGTTTTTGGAAAATAATCAAAAAATCTTTTAACCCTAAAGTTTTGGGAACAAATTAAGTATCTAAACCAGAGGTTCCCAAACTTTTTTTCTCATAGGCCACTTTCAAAATTTTGCTGGTTTCGGTGGACCCCCCTTCTACCATATTCCCGAAATTCGACAAAAAAGATTAAATCTAATTAAGAGAATTTGTGTTGCGGCTGAGTCAACACGAATTAACAGTTTTCGAAAAAAAAACGAGAATTGATTGGTTTATTAGTTAATTGATTGTGCTGTGAGTGGATGTCAAAAAAGTACAGGTGGCCAATCAAAAAAGTGATTCCATCCAACTTTACGTTTTCGACATCTTACTCACAGCACGAGGAGCATTTTAGTTTTTTACTATCGAAAACAGATAAATTTTTGTGGACCCCCGCTTATACGAATTGTGAACCCCCATTTTTTGTCACACCAACGTAGACCCCCTTCGAGTCTCCCATGGACCCCTGGGGGTCCACCTGGACCACTTTGGGAATCAATGATCTAAACGAATCCTGAGGGCCTATTTCGAAAAACGAAAAAACAAATTTCAGATCCTATTGTTAATTAAAGGGTTGACCACTAAACGATAATTGATAACAAATTAATAAATTTGATTGAGGTCGTCAGTCGCTCACTAACGAATACTTTGTTAAAAATGTCAGCATTTTTTAAATCTCTTGGTCGAGACTTGGGGCGTCTAGACTATAACATGACCGTATAGACTTGAAAATTGTATTTCCATAATCGGAATCAGACCTGGGTTTCCTGTTAGCAGGATCACAGAGGTCAGATGGCAGTCGCTTCACTGTAATGACTTGACTTGACAAATCCTAGATCATTGTCTAGCGTACCCTGAATTAAAAATAGGACTTAGCGGAGAACAAAAAGTATTAGACCTGGGTTCACGGTTACATGGTATAAGAGTATAAGGTAATGATCTTTGCCAAGATGCAGTTGGTTGGTTTGTGGAGATCCAGAGGCGTCCAGTTGTGGATTTTATTAAGCTGGTACAAAACCCTCAAAAACAAGACTAGGTACTTAGAGATCTCCCATGTATGTTTGTGCTTAATCAGGATATGTTTTTTTCTGCAGGGTGTAGTTACTTATTCATCAACATACGTGCTGGTAGCGCTAAGCGTGGACCGGTGCGACGCCATCACTCATCCCATGAATTTCACGGGAAGCTGTAAGTACGAAAACAATAAGGGATTATGGAACCCGCAGGATAGTCAAAGTCAATTATATTGTCCTGAAGACCTTAAGTGGCTGTGAGCAGAGTACATTGGTCATGGTGCAGATGGAGCGATTTTTGAAGACCTCCCTCAAAGTAGACCTTGTCGAATTGAACTTGGAATATCAATAGATTTTTATGTACGTTGTTTATTCTTGGTTTGATTTGTTTTCACTGGTGGACATAAAAAGGCTAATCGCACATTGATCAAAGTTTTGAGATACAAGAAAGGAAAAAAATACTCAGTCCTATATTTTGCCAATTTCGGGCTTTTTAGGTTCAAAGACAGCGTATTTTCTTCAACCGGTTCACTTCTTTTCAAAGGGCACAAAATACCAAATTTCCCAGCTTGTTTTAGCCTTATTTTACTTATGTAAAAATAGAATTCTCATCTAAAATGTACTTACTTGATTTTCCAAGATTTCTAACGCGATAACGTTGGAAATTCAAAGGGATAAATTAATATATCTATAAAAAAACTACAGCCACAGTTTCCAGTTTTCTACCATCGGAAATTATTATCAAAAACACATATTATCATAAAGTATTTAAAAAGATTTATCGCTTAGAGTACATACTATACCATCGAAATAATCTTAAGAAGTAAGGGCTTTTCTTAACAGCCCATATACGTCCCCACCGAGGGGCACGGGCCTCCCTTCGTAACACCAAGGGGATTTAGGCCATAGTCCAAGGGCTTTTATGTGTGTATATTTATATAAATATATGTTTTTGTTCAAAGGGCGACGGGCAAGGGCTCTCATCGTGGCCGCATGGTTCATCAGTTTCGCCTTCTGCATTCCAATGCTGATTCTCTTCGATAAACAAGAAGTAGAAGGTAAACAAGAAGTAGAAGTAGAAGTAGAAGGTGACGCCACTTTGTCAATAAATCGGGTTCAGCGTAATTTTAAGTCAACGACGACATTATTTTAGTTTTTTTTTAACAGCCCATATACGTCTCCACCGAGGGCCCATGCCGCTGCCCTTCGAAACACGAAGGGGATTTTGGTGAACCACGCGCCTTTCGAAAACGAATTTTCTCAGACATTTCATTATGATGTTTTCCTTCACCGCTGAGCAAGTGATAATTAATGAAAAATCCGTACATAAATCCGAAAAGAAAAGACGAATTTAGCGACACAGGCTTTGAACCCAGATTTGAACCCTCAACCTTCCGATTACAAGTCTGGCTCATTACCAACTGGTGCTATACACAACTAATGAAAAATTTGATATTTTCGAACAAGATAACGACACGCTAATAAATAATGTAATAACTTAATAAATAAATATGAAAGTAATATACTATAATAATAACCCAATACGCTCTATGTTGTTCAGGAATACATATACCTTTTTTTTATATTAAGAATGGGTTCGCTCTTGACCACAATCTAGCTCAAGGCAAAGATGCGGTCGAGGATGTAGCGAGCTCACCCAAAAGAAGCCTATTCACTCGTACTTTAAAGATATTCGGGTTGTATGAGCTCGGAAATACAGGCGCCGGCAGAGAATTCCACTCCTTGGCAGTGCGCAATACAAAAGATGAAGAAAAGCGCTCAGTACGTATCCGAGGGATCTCGACAAGATAAGGATGATAGCCCGCAGTGCGTCTGGACGTCCGATGGAAGAAAGGGGCAGGCGGAATGAGCTCATGCAGCTCCTGAGCACACTCCCCGAAGTACATCTTATAAAAAACACATAGGCAAGCTACTTTGCGTCTATGAGCTAGGCTTTGGAGCTTATCTTTAACCAGCTTTTTATCCCCAATGAGCCTCCTGGCTCTGCGATCCACCGAGTCTAGTGCAGCTAGTTGGTATTTGGCCGAACCATCCCAAGCGTTGCCGGGCAAGCGGCAAGCGTTGCCGTTAGGTAGAGACAACTTCGAGAGGGAAATCACCAGACGAGTGCAGCTTGGCTGGGCAGCATTTGGGAAGCTGCGTCATATCTTTTCGTCGCCACTCCCGCAGTGTCTAAAGACCAAGGTCTTTAATCAATGCGTCCTACCAGTCATGACCTACGGAGCCGAAACGTGGAACATGACAGTGAGATTGGCCCACCGATTGCACGTCGCTCAGCGAGCTATGGAACGCTCCATGCTCGGGATCTCGCTAAGGGATAGAATCCGAAACGAGGTCATCCGACAGAAAACCGGAGTGATCCAAAAGTGTGGCAAGCTGAAGTGGCAGTGGGCTGGCCATGTCTGTCGCAGAACCGACGAGCGTTGGAGTAGACAGGTTCTCGAATGGAGACCACGTCTTGGCAAACGTAGTGTAGGATGCCCCCCAGCCAGATGGTCAGATAACCTAAAGAAGATAGCGGGTAGTGGCTGGATGAAAACAGCGGAGGATCGTGCAAAGTGGCGCACCTTGGGGGAGGCCGATGTTCAGCAGTGGACTGAAATAGGCTGATATGATGACTAAGCTGTTAATACTAAGGCCCGTATTACAGAAGGAGACTCAAGTATTGATTTATACTTAAGTATCCAATCTATTGTATCATTCTTTCAATATCAAAATCACAAAGAAGACTACTACTTAAGTATAGATCAGAGTCTGAGTCGCGTTCTGTAATACAAACCTAAGATTGTTAGATCTAAGTAAAAGGAATATGTCATGTAATATCATGCGTCTACCTAATAATGCCGTGTGGTGGTCGGTTGAGAATAACACCAACCCATTTCTTTCCGTGGGTGTCGTAAGAGGCGACTAAGGAAACACAAATGATACCTGCCTCCTGTTAATCCACTCCAGGCAACGACACCTCAATTTGTTCGGAATCTGACGTGCGTCCTATGGTCTCATGCGGTGTGGTAGGCTCTGTTAAGGGCCATCTGGTTCGCGACCTACCGAAGTCCGTCGCCAAACAGCTTGCTGTGTTCCGTCGGTGCGTGGGAGTACCAGTGCCTTTAACAGGCATTTTCTGGGTTATCCCGCTCCGTCGTCGACCTCATCTATGACCTTGGTCAAGATTGAGGTCAAGAGTTAACCCATCTTATAATAAAAAATAATAATAAATCTATATAGGGGTTTTAATTGTTGGCGACTCGTTTAACTCACTATTTAGATTAGAAAATTGTTTAACTGTAAAAGGTAATTTTGCTAGCATTAATTATTAAAAAAATCCCCCAAACAGGCACGGCTCCAGGTTCCCAAATAGCCCAATGTTGGGCGCCTTTGACCAACTTCCAATGGCGAGTATGGTTGACCAGCGTGTTTGTGTCACTGTTTGTGGTGCCAGCAGTGACCATATCGGCCTGCTACGGGGTCATCGTGGTCACCATACGGCAGAAGAGCCATCGGGTGCTCGGCAAGAGGACCACCGTCAATAGACAATGTGAGTATTTTTTATGGCAGCCGGTTTGGTCGAGTGGTAATAGCGCTGCCTCTTGTTAAACGGGTCTTAGGTTCCAATTCTAGTCGGAGCAAATATTTGTGTAAAAAGCAAATGTTCGTTTTCGGGTCATGGGTGTTTGTGTCTATCTTTATGTATGTTCCAATGGACCCACAAAGGAAATCTTAGTGCGGGTCTTTGAGTGTGTTTGTTTTGGTTCGTTTCGTTTTACGCCATACACTCCAGTTATCCCTCCGGATATACAAAAAGACAGACACTAACAGAACAAACCAAAAAAAATAAAATGTAGCTTCGTACTGTCCGTACAATAATCAATCAATCAAATCAAAAATGCTTTATTTTCATAGAACATACAAAGTGTTTCTTGAAAACGTCATAAAAATAGATTAACAAAATCAATATAAATAATCGAGCAAAATAGTGAATTACATTAGCATTTTTGACTTTGCGAATAGTAGTTATAAGTAACACATAAAAAACACATACAATTGACGGCCGGTTTGGTCGAGTGGTAGTGACGCTGCCTCTTGATCGGCGGGTCCTGGGTTCGATGACCAGTCGGGGCAAACATTTGTGTGAAAAGCAGATGTTTGTTCTCGGGTCATGGGTGTTTGTGTTTGTCTTTATGTGTGTTCCGAGGGACCCATGACACAAGGGAAAACCTTAGTGTGGGCCTTTGAGTGTGTAGCGTTTATTTATTTAATTTATTAAGAGGTTAAGACGACAGTTATCCATTAACATTAGATATTTTAATTTCTTAGGAAGTTTCAAGAATCTAGATCTTTCTATATGCAAAACTTTTCTCATTTCGAAGCTTTTTCATTTCACACTTAAAATTGTTCAAACTTCACAAAAGTTTTATATAACACGAAAATTTGTGACAGGACGGGACTTATATTCTTAAAATTGGATTATTATAATTAAATTACCTACTAGGGATAAGTGAGGTCATAAGTTATGACTCATAACAGTTGGGTATGTATACAGAACGCGACTCAGACTCTGATCTATATTTAAGTAGCAGTCGCCTTTATCATTTTGATAGTGAGAGAAAGAGACAATTAATGCTTAAGTATAGATCAAGACTTGAGTCTCCTTCTGTTATACGGGCCGTAGTGCACCCAAATCGTCATCCTCACCTGCTAGCGTTGCACCCTGCTGAGCAGTGAACAAGGCACTGACGTGTTACACAACCCGTAAAGGGTTTTTTTACTTGATATTGGCGACTTCGCCATTCTATATTATATTTTTTTTTATTTTAATACTTAGATATTGCCAAATCACGAACGTGGACCTACTAAATATATACCGGGGGTATTTATTTTGTATATATATATATATATATATATATATATATATATATATATACGTTTAATATATATATATATTAAACGCTTAATTAAGGCTCACACTAAGGTTTTCCCTTGTGTCGTGGGTCCCTTGGAACACACATAAAGACAGACACGAACACCCTTGACCCGAGAACAAACATCTGCTTTTTACACAAATATTCGCCCCGACTGGGAATCGAACCCAGGACCGATCAAACTCGACCAAACCAGCCGTCAACTTTGACGTCGACGTCAACAATTAAAAGCGGGTTTAAAATTGCGTGTAAGTCTCTCATTTCTGTGTTACCGTGACTTTACAGTCATCGTGGTACACCCAAAATGAAACAAGAAACATAGGGATGTAAGAAATTCTAATGTGTTTATTTCATAGAACAGTCAATATAGTAAATTACAATAAGCACTTATGAATTTGCGCCTATTCGCAAAGGCAGTCTTCCTCAGGAGAAGAATAGGCAAGAAACTCCGAGAGTCGCTCTTTTTAAGTCATTCATATAAAAATTCTTGCTTCTAATTTTAATTGACTGAATATCTGAATAACTCTGGAGCTGAGCAATTTATTCCCATGGTTGCTTGTCTAATAGATGATCAGAAATTTTCTAAAAGCCCTTTTTACAAAGTTTTTGTTTAATTGTTGTCTTAAATTTTTCGAAGGGTAAGTTATGAATTTTCATCTAAAGCTGGCAAACTTCAGATATTTAAACTTTTTCTAGTAGGTACTATTTGGATCGGGTAATAGTGTAGGTGTTTAGTGAGTACTAGATTTCTGTTCAAAACATCGTACCCATGGGGAATATCGAAAATGACGTAACTTGTGTTATTTTCAAGTCTAATAGCGTTTCACGGGTCAAATGCGATTGCGAGTGTCAAGGCGGTTCAAACAAAATAAATTAATACTTATATTAACCAGCAAATCAAGTTATATTCATAAATAAATATTGGTAAACAAATATTGCATATCTAAATACATAAAACAAAGTCGTGTTAGTTACACCACACCACTTATAACTCAAGATCGGCTGGACCGATTTCCATGGTTTTTGATTTGTTGTATTTCTCTCCGTCCCGAATAGCAGAATAACTATTAAAAACATTGGAAAATTGACGGGAGAGTCCCGGGCGAAAAGCTAGTTTTCTTATTAAAATAAACAAATGAATGTAAGATACACATACATAATATAGGTCAATAGAATAAAACCAACAAAAATTTCAAATCGGATTTAAATCCTACAAGAGACTTTATTGTTTTAATAGCTTCATTTGTTACCAAATAAGACTATCCAAAGTTTTCCCCCCGGCAGAGGTATGGTGAAGTGGTGGGGGGTAAAAATTTACCCCAAAAAGGGTACCTACTCTGATTATTTGACATTATCTTAAATAACTCGAAAACAAAAGAAGATCGAAGACTGATATTAAGCATAGAGTGTTATTAGGGCCTGCCAGTGCCCCACCTGAAAGAATGACCAAATCCTTCGTAGGGGAGCCACTCTTGGTCGCCTTCGTAGGGGAGACCCTTTATCCAACTTTGATGAGCTAAAGCATGAGAACAGGTAGTCTAAAAAATATGAATCTTATTTTATTCTATGCAGGATTAAATGCCTTCCAACTTTTATGAAGGACAGTTTTCGATATTGTAAATCCTTTACAACAGTGTTTTTCAATCTTTTTGAATTCGCGACCCCTTTGGATCATATAAAGTTCTGGCGACCCCCTAAGGTCCCAAAGCCCCTTTTAGGCTAAATCTATGTACTACTTGGGAGATTTTAAAACACATAATAAAAGAGTTTGCCGCGGGGTAGACGCGGAAGGCGGCGGGAGGCATCATTATACAGGCAAAGCCTTTTCACTGAAATTGTCTTAGTTTAGTGTAAGATTTACAAATTTTTGTCTTATTCTTTGACCTGCGACCCCCCGAGTAAGGCTTCACGACCCCCCTGGGGGTCCCGACCCACAGTTTGAAAAACACCGCTTTACAAGATAAACCCGAAAAACCACAAAAATATCTCTTTTGGTGTACATTTTTACACTTAAACACACCTCCGCCGGGGAGGAAAACCTAGGATAGTCTTATTTGGCAACAAATGAAACTATTAATTCAATAAAATCTCTTGTAGGATTTAAATCCGATTTAAATTTTAAGCCAGCTGCCCTAATAACAATATTGACTTAGTAATATTTCAAAGAAACATCTCTAAAACGACATCTTAGAGCTTAGACAGTTTGATTCACCGCAATATTTGACAGGTGGCGGCCTATTTAAAATCCTGGCGACCAATAATCTCAAAGGATTCGACTTCCGTTCAGTGGAAAGGGTCACATTCAGTATTGGCCGAAAATATCTAAGCAATAAGTAAATAGGTGACGGCCAATTTTCTGCCAGATTTCGCTTTCAACGAAATGCTAGAGCGTGAACGCTGGACATTTGATGACCGAAATATGTACGTGACTCTAGATAGCCTATAGATAGATACATAACGTAATAATCTTATTTTTCTTGATCTTTCATGTTATGGTGATATGTTTATTCGTATTTTTCCTACAATTACAGCTTTTACATAGCTATGGTTATTTCCGAGTATGTAGCACAGAATATAAAGTTAATAAGTAGGCCATTGGCTGTACAGTAAGCTTACCCCCAACCGGATAAGGATGAAGTTATCTGTGGAAAAATGTAAATTTAAAAAAATAAAAATAACTGATAAATAAAAAAATAAAAAATTGTGACTAAGCGTAACTAATTGTGCAGTTGGAAAAACTTTTTCAGTAAGCAACAAATAATTTGAATACCTAAAACGTGCTATAACTTTATGTTTTACCTTTAAAGTTTACCTTTAAAGAAGCTAGTATAACATAATATAGCATCATATGGGTAAGCTGTGTACCTATGGACATTACTGAGCAAAGAATAATAAGCACTAAGTAGTCGAGTTGTTTTTCTAAATAGCAGAATATTTCACTATTCTGAGCTTGGACTTGCCAAGGACTCACACACACGGAAAATCGAAAAGGAAAAATCGGAACAAATATGTAGGAAATTTTCCGGAATTAGGGTAACTGGGGGTGACTGGTAACAACATAATCACTTGTTCCGTGATGTATAGAGGTTGATTGAGTGTATTTCTTAGTGAATTGTCAGCTCATTTCATGGGGTTACTTACAGCTTTTGATTGATTATGTTTTGTGATGCCAGCTATTTTATATGTCTTCTTTGTCAATAATGTGGTTCGATGTTGTGAAAGACTCATATCACGTTAAATTGTGTTGTTATCGGATCAAATACAAAACATTATATTCATTTGGCATCGTTAAGGCAATTTATATATACAGGGTGTAAAGGACAGCTTAGCAAATACTTAAATGGTGGAATCTACCCACAACTATCATCAGCTATAAGTAATTAATTTTTTCCTCGGAGTTTTCATTAATTACCTACTTTGGCGTTACGCAACGTATCGTAAAACCGCGCCCCGCGCGCGATCCCCCCGCGCCGCGCTGCTATCGGAGTGCGATGTACACACGGCAGCACATCAGGCTATACAAGTTGACCTTGACGTCGCCCTTATCTCACTCGTAATAGCGCCATCTTTCGTAGTGCAAATTGGTAACCTGACGTGCTGCTCTCAGTACTTTGCTGGTTTTCATGTTTTACGTTGTCATGATTGTTTTTTATTTGAAAAATGGAGTGTATTCGATTAAATAATAAAAAATGTTAGTAAAAATATTAAAAAACATGAAAAAAAAAAAATCCGAAGAAAAATTCCACCGGAAAATCAATCAGAATGATTGTCTGAGTCCAGAGTTTCAGTTTTTGCTAAGCTGTCTTTTACACCCTGTATTATTATATCTTAATTTTAATGATTATTTATTATATCTTATTATTATATCTTAATTTGACGGTCGGTTTGGTCGAGTGGTAGTGACGTTGCCTCTTGATCGGCGGGTCCTGGGTTCAATTCCCAGTCGGGGCAAATATTTGTGTAAAAAGCAGATGTTTGTTCTCGGGTCATGGGTGTTTGTGTCTGTCTTTGTGTGTTCCAAGGGACCCACGGCACAAGGGAAAACCTTAATGTGGGCCTTTGAGTGTGAAGCGTTTATTTAAAATAAAAAAATATATTTATATTTTTTAATGAGACTGAACTTCTAATTACGTTCGTTACATAAGAGACTTTAAAAATAAAAAGCGCTGGAAATCAAGAAGCATTACTAATTTCCAAGATAGTAACGATTTATGACAAGATAGAGTCTGCCTATAATATTCTCATGAGATTTGTTTAAATAAATTCTCGTAGATCTCTTATTGGTACGAACATTTGATATTAAAGCTGATACACATATTTTTTCTTACAGATAGTGATGACTTAGAAGGACGACGAGCAAGCAGTCGGGGCATTATTCCCAAAGCCAAGATCAAAACCGTGAAGATGACATTTGTTATTGTATTTGGTAAGAGTTTTTAATACTTTACTTACTTATTTTATCTCTTGGCTCTCGTGGGGAGTTGTTGGAGACATACACGAACGCACATACACATCAGAGGCAAAAAATACATGTAAAGGACAGCCTAGCAAAGAATGAAACCCGGAATCCGACCAACATTCTTAATGATTTTTTATTATAGTATTTTCTGCTTTAAAATTTGATTATAATTGTTCTAAAACAGTATTTTTTCCAATAAAAACAATAATAATAGCATAAAATCAGCAATGTACATCGCATTTCTGACAGGGGTGCAAAGCGGAGAACCAATAACGAAAACTCTTAACGAAAAAATTTACATTTCCAAAAAAATTATTACTCCTAGCCGATCGAAGTCAAGGTCAAGGATGAAAGCATCTAAGTATTTAGTAAAATGTTTACTGCATAAAGAAAAGATTCATTACCACTTAATATTATTTAAATAGATTAACTTATATAAAATATTCAGTACAACACAATACTAATTGCTTTTTCGAGCATTTAATATTTATACGTCAAGCTTTTGCGCAATAATTATAGGAGTCAGTTTTAGAAAGAAAAACCGCATTTTGGTAGTGAGAGAAAGAAACAATCAGTACTTAATTATAGATCAAGAACGCGCTCAAAAACCCTCTAAAATGTCCTAACGTTAAATTAAATCCGGTTGAAATTTAACGACCTAAAAAGTCCAAGTTACTATCTGCAAAGTCCGACCCAGGGTTTACTGAGCCAACTTTGATGGGGTCAAACTTGTCGGCAACTTTAGACGAAACTGTGGCAACAATAAAACATTTTACGGTCCGTTACTTAAGCTGAGTGGACAGAACTGATATTCTTTAGGATGAGTGCACAATAGTGCACATCGGAAAGTGCGCTACAGACTTCACGTATTCATGCTATTCCAAGCATAAATTTTACTGTTCCCCTTTAGTACCATTCAAAAAGAGCATACACTTAGCGTTTACTGAAATGGATTTTGCTAAAGTGTGCTTCAACGCTATCCAAAGAAACATTATAACTGTGAGTTGAGTATACAGGGTGTAAAGGACAGCTTACCAAATACTTAAATGGTGGAATCTACCCATAACTATCATCAGCTATAAGTAATTTTTCCCGGAAACGTCATGTTAAGGAGTTTTCATTATTTACCTACTTTAGCGCTACGCAATGTATCGTGAAACAGCGCCCCACGCGCGATCCCCGCGCCGCGCTGCTTTCAAAGTGCGAAGTACATTGCTGGTTTTCGTGTTTTACGTTATTGTGATTGTGTTTTATTGCAAAATGGAGTGTATTTGAATAAATAATAAAAAAATTAAGCAGAAAATATTAAAAAACATGAAAAAAAATTCATTCAGAATGATTGTCTGAGCTGTCTTTTACACCCTGTATAGTTAAAGTGTATCAGTTATCTAACACCTATAGAACGAGCCTTGCTTAGTTTGGGTTTATCTAGCGCTGTTTAAACTGTCTAAAAACATTTATTTACATTTAGTTCTTTGTATAGCATTGAAGCACGCTTTAGCAAAAACTATTTCAGTAAATGCTATGTGTATGCTCTTCTAGTATGGCAAAAATGTGGAACGGTAAAATTAATGCTTGCTATAGCGGGAATACGTGATTTTTATATTGTTTTAAGTTTCTGGTTATCTATTGGGCCTTTTTATAATTCGAAATAACGTCACGGCACGGTATGACAGAATTTGTATTACCATTGCCTTCTATGTTCCCAGCTTCTAGTATCACTATTGCATAGGAGGCAATGGTATTACAATTTGCCGTGTGTGTTCGTATTATAAAAAGGTCCATTAGACAAGCAACCATGGGTATAAATTGCTCAGCTTCAGATTTATTCAGATATTAAGTCAATTAAAATTTCAAGTAATAAAATTAATATGATTGACTTAAAAAGAGCGACCCTCGGAGTTTCTTGCCTTATTCTTCTCCTGAGGAAGACTGCACCTTTGCGAATAGGCGCAAAGACAAAAGTACAAATGTAATTTACAATATTGACGTGTTCAAATAACATTTTGTATGTTCAATGAAATGAACACTTTTTAATTTGAATTTTCGCCAAACGGATAAAATTGTCACGTTTGTCATTCAACTTCAACCGCCAGTGCGATGCCATGGTTAGTGGGATTGCCGCCCCGGTTGCAAGCACACACCTCCAAGCTCCTCCAGTATCCGATGAGCACCTTTAACCCAAACATTCCTCGTTTAAATCTAAAACACGCCTGAAGATGATGTATCGAAACTGGATAAAAATATCAAATAAATAAGTGGAACTACAGGGTGAAATTGAAAACATTCGAAAAACTTTGAGGCATGAATGGGTGGCGCAGCAAAAACTCGATTCTTAGATATTGAAAGGGCACAGAGAAATTTGATAAAAATTATGTATTTCAAAAACAGGCTACATTCAACAGAAGATCTTTATCGGCTATCTAAACTTCTACCTGTACGCAAATTATATGTACTGTTTAGTACATTGAGACTGCATAGAGATTTACCTTTCAACCCTGATATCCTAAAAAAAAGAAGGAAACATGATGTTGCTGAACGATCTAAAACTAAGACTACTTTTGCGGCAAGACAATTTAGTAGACGCGTGGTTCATGTCTTTAATACTGCAAAAAAAGAGTTGGAGATATACTAAAACTAAATCGGAAACCAAAAAACTACTACTTATCTGGTTAGCAAAAAAATCCTATTAGTCCATTGAAAAGTTACATTTGGGGTTGCGTTTTTTAGAGGACGCAATTTTATTTTTTTGATGTGTAGGGGGGGTCAGTGTAAAGCTAAAACCAAGTTTGTGGGGTCGCCACCCTTGTCCCACGGCCGCCATCTTGAAAATAGGGGTTGAAATGGTTTTTACGGTATATCTCTTAAACTATTTATTTTATAAAAAAAAATTGTTAACATTTTTTGTTGCAAATTAAATTCTCTACAACTTTGGTCCAGTAACTTTTTGTCGTAGAACTATAAATAAAAAAGTTATAAGCGAAAATCTTCAGAAATTAATGAAAATAATTTTTACGAAAAAATGATATCAGACCATTTTTGTAGATCGTTTTTTGAGGAACAACTTTTATTTGCATCATTTTTTCATTAAGTCAATAGCTAAGGTTTTACAGCGCTCCGAAGTGAGTACTATTTTTCAGTACTCTTAACTATACCTATATTATACATGTGTACTAATAATATGTCATCAGTTATTGTTTTTTTTTTATTTATTTTTTATTTTTTTTTTACTTTATTATAATTTTTTTAATTAAAAATTTTGCAATTTTATTAAAAATTAATTATTCACTTCCTCCAACACAAGACACAGCTCGCTTTCATACTTTCCGAGTCTACCATCAGGTCCAGTCGTGGCTTGGTAATTATAATGATATCATAATTGGTAATTATAATCTACAAAAATGGTCTGATATCATTTTTTCGTAAAAATGATTTTCATGAATTTCTGAAGATTTTCGCTTATAACTTTTTTATTTATAGTTCTACGACAAAAAGTTACTGGACCAAAGTTGTAGAGAATTTAATTTGCAACAAAAAATGTTAACAAATTTTTTTTATAAAATAAATAGTTTAAGAGATATACCGTAAAAACCATTTCAACCCCTAGTTTCAAGATGGCGGCCGTGGGACAAGGGTGGCGACCCCACAAACTTGGTTTTAGCTTTACACTGACCCCCCCTACACATCAAAAAAATAAAATTGCGTCCTCTAAAAAACGCAAGGTAAGGCCTAAAAAATGTAACATTTCAATGGACTATATGGGGATATTGAAAATCTATTAAAAGATTAACGGACTCTTACTTGTGGGTACTTTAATGCATCATTGTTACACTTTCATTGAGACAAAACACTGACACACACATACACACACGCACACAATCACTTGCACAGATATACACACGCACACTCACAAACTAACATACTACACACACTCGCACGCACTCGTTGCACGCGCTTTTAGGTACTTTTTGTAAATTATTACTTACTTATTATTTTTCTCTTTTGTATCCTTTTTATTGTAAGTAGGTAACATAATTTTTCTAAACTTGTTTACAAAATAAGGAAGAGCGGTGTCTCTCAACACAGGCTTTGTAAGCCTAAAGAGGGACATCAGCATCCTCTCACATTTAAAAATGTATTTTAAATAAAATAAACATTTTATTTTATTTATGAATATTCATCATGGGTTTATTCATGGTATATTCATCCCTCAAAGTATACGCATGATTACTTTGAGGGATGAATATACCATGAATGTACCCATGATGAATATACATATGGGACCAACTTTCCTATTAAAAAATAAAAATCCGTTGTTCCATACATTTTGGTTGAGTAGGTATTGAACTTTTGTATAAACGCTATACACTCAAAGGCCCACACTAAGGTTTTCCCTTGTGTCGTGGGTCCCTTGGAACACACATAAAGACAAACACAAACACCCATGACCCGAGAACAAACATCTGCTTTTTACACAAATATTTGCCCCGACTGGGAGGATCGAACCATAATATAATACTCATGTCTTTCATTGGTAAAAGCAAACATTCCTCCCCCAGTATTCGTCCTGTGCTGGTCTCCGTACATGATCTTCGACCTGCTGCAAGTTTACCAGTACATCCCAGACACCCAGGCGAACGTGGCGATCGCCTCCCTCATCCAGAGCTTGGCACCTCTCAACTCCGCAGCCAACCCTGTTATCTACTTCATCTTCTCCAACAGGATATTTGTGGGGCTCAGGTAAGGTTTACACATAGATAACATTTTATTGACTAGGTACAGAAAACACAATTAAACAATAAGAAGAAATACAATAACTTGAAATCGATCTTTCAGAGTGAACCTTAAGAAAAAATAATATATAAATAACTAGCATTCCGCCCGGGACTTCGTTCCCGTGGGAATTTGGGGAAAACTATGTGTTAGTTCAGTTTGTCTTATAGTAACAAATAATTTTAAATTTCGCGCCATTTCTACACATGCTGCAATTGCTCGCAGCGCCTTTCGAAATGCAACCCAAATAATCGTTGTTCTGAATGAAGTTCAAATACTCGAAAACAGATGGCGCTACTACACTTATTTTCCAAGTTGAAGGGTTGGAAAAGCCCTTATATCTTTAAAAACACGCCCTTTAGGTTAAAACGGGAACTTTCTTGTTCGAGGGGGGATAAAGGGCTATCACACTATATAAGTCCCTTTATCGTGCTGGGACTCCTTTTTAAGTTTTATCGGCACGCACATTTTATTAACTTAGTTTTATCATATATAATGATAATAAACGCTGCAGCGGTGATAGCCCAGTTGGTAATGATCCAGACTTGTAATCGGAAGGTCGCGGGTTCAAATCCTGGCGCGGGCCTGTACCACTAAATTCGTCTTTTCGGATTTATGTACGGATTTCTAATTATCACTTGCTTAACGGTGAAGGAAAACATCGTGATGAAACCCGTCTGTCCAAGACAATTCATTTTCGAAAGACGAGCGGTCCACCAACCCGCATTGGGCCAGCGTAGTGGACTATGGCCCGTGCCCCTCGGTGGGGACGTTTAAGGACTGGTAAAAAGAAAAACGCTACACACTCATAAGCCCACTCTAAAGTTTTGTTTTTCATTGTGTTGTAGATCCCTAGGAACATACATAAAGACAAACACAAACACCCACGACCTAAGGACAATCATCTGCTTTTTACACAAATATTTGCCCCGACTGGGAATTGAACCCAGGACCTGTCGATCAAGAGGCAGCGCCGCTACCACTCTACCAAACCAGCCATCGATATATTTTTCATCACTTTTAAGGGAGTTGTAATCTGAAACTGTAATCTTCTTCTTATGTATATCTGGGTTATTTGTGTATTACTATTTTTATTTATTTTGTTTTCTTTATTTGATATTTATTTTTTACTTACTATGTACTTTTGCGCTACTCCCATTATTCTTTGTTTTATTTTAGCCTTACGTTGTCTGGAAGAGATCTCTATTTAGAGATAAGGCCGTCTTTGCATACTTTTGGTTATAAGTTTGTACCGTCTTTTGGTTATAAGTGTGTTTGGCCGTCTTTGCTTGTGGTATATTCTTTTATTTCCTTTATACGTATGCAATAAAATATTTTCTAGCTCGAGGTAATTTTTTTTCTTATTCTTACACTATGCCCGGGATGAGCTGACCAGGTTTCACAAGTTAAAAGTAATCATTTTAATTACTTGAATGTGCTGTTTTATTTGGCGTTTATTGACCACTTACAATACAATACAATATACTTTATTTGCACACAAAGACATACAATACAACGTTGACGTTTACGTTTTACGTTTTGATCTTGATATTCCCTTGAAGTATTCAACTCAGTACCTAAAATTAATTTTGATTAAATAAGTAACTTGTTCAGATCTAACAACTCCGTCTGCAAAATTTGAAAGATTAATTTCAAATTATAAGCAAACATAACTCAAAAGTATTAAGGTATTTGAGAACAGTCAATAAGAGAAAATGATATTCCAGCGTGAATGTTATTTATTCTAATAATTTTGTACGTTTCGTAATCAGTTGTTACGAACACGTATAGTTTAAAAGGAGAGAAAAGATCTCAAACCATAGACCTCGTCATACAGCAATCTACCACTGAGTCATTGACTACAAGATAGTACAGAATATTAATAGCAGTAATTAACTTAGTTTGTAGGATTCAATTTCAAGTTTTTTTTATTATATTTATTGTAAGATGAGTTAACTCTTGACCTCAATCTTGACCATAAGGTCAAAGATGAGGTCGACGATGGAGCGAGTTAACCCAGAAAATGCCTATAAAGGCACTGGTACTCCCACGCACTGACGGAACACAGCAAGCTGTTTGGCGTCGGACTTCGGTAGGTCGCGAACCAGACAGCCCTTTACAAAGCCTACCACACCGCATGAGACCATAGGACGACACCTCAGATTCAGGAAAAAATGAAGTGTCGTTGCCTGGGATGGCTTACAGGAAGCAGGTCTCATTTGTGTTTCCTTAGTCGCCTCTTACGACACCCACGGAAAGAGATGGGGTGGTGTTATTCTCAACTGATCACCACATGGTACAGAATATTAATAACAGTAATTAACTTAGTTTGTAGTTAAAGGATTTAATTTCAAGTGTAGTTTAGGTACACCGTCAATTTAGGGTTGCCACCCGTACTCTAAAATAGAGAGTATTGTACTCTTTTTCAACTAGGCGTACTTTATAATCTACGACACCAATAGAGTACGCTAAATACTCTATTTATGTGAAATCTTCGTGAAATAACTGTTACTATTATAGTAAATTAGTAACGATCAGTGTCACGACGATTTTACATAAATACGACATTACATTACATCAGACAAGGCTGTATGGGTTCGATCTCTTTGATTTAGTAACAGCACAAAAGTGGCAACACATATTTAATAAATCTGAAGATTTTCTGAATATTTTTAAATTTATTTCATATATTTTATCCATCCCGGCCACTTCTGCATTTACGGAGAGAGTCTTCTCCGTTATGAATGTAAATTGGAGGGACCAGAGAAACAGAGCGTTTTTAAATTTAATAAAACAAGAATTAATAATATATTTTAATTTGAAATTTGATAGTAAAGAGGCTATTAACATTTTTAAAAAAAGACTAACATTTGCTAAGTGTTGTAAAAAGTAACAAAAATATGTTTTTAAAACCAATAAATAAATACTCTTTTTTATCCTGTGTACTTTATTTTTTGTTCTATAAAATAAAAAATAGTCTATTCGCCCTAAAAAAGGTGGCAACCCTAACCGTCATGTACTCCTCGATATATGGTATCAATTTACGAAGTCAACGAAGCTGTAAATCATCTTCCCGCAGACTTAATATAATATACAGAATATACAAGTAGTAATAAAACGAGACAGTTGAGGTAAGTTACTAAACCTATCAATTTGAACAATTCTTTTTAACCCCCGGAAAAAAAGGCGGGTGTTATAAGTTTGACAAGTTTATCTATGTATCGGTATGTCTGTCTGTGGCATCGTAGCTCCTAAACGAATGGACCGATTTCGATGCGGTTTTTTTGCTTGAAAGTTGATGTGATCAAGATGGCTCTTAGCTTTATTTGATCAAAATCAGTTCAGCCGTTTATAAGTTATCTATACTAATATTATAAAGAGGAAAGATTTGATAGTTTGTTTGTTTGTTTGCATTGAATAGGCTCCGAAACTACTGGACCGATTTGAAAAATTCTTTCACCGTTAGTTTACATTATCCCCGATGGACATAGGCTACAAAATTTTACCAAATTCCCACGGGAACGAAGTCCCGGGCGGAATGCTAGTACGTTAAACAACTCTTTTTAATTTTAGAATTATTAAACTCCGAAATTGCAAAAAATTCAGTTGTTTCATTAATTTTTCGAGTAAATAAAAAAGCTGTTTGTAAAAACAGATTTTAGTATTGGGTTCTCTGCGCCGTTTTGTTACATCGCTTCGCAGAGATTATTATTTGCAACCTCCTTTTTTTCTTTTTTTCTCTTATTAGATAGTTGGCTTATCTCGATTTATGTAGGCAAGTGTGACCTTCCAGCTACTTAAATTGAAGGTACTACAGCTTGATACCGAATCGAGTCTAGCTTTACCACAAAATCTTATACTTGTTAGGTTCTGTGTTGTTAGGTAAATAAAATGTACATTTACTGGAAATATACAGGGTGGAATTTTGTAATGCCACCTGAAGGGAAAGTAATCATAATACTGTAGATAGAAAATTGTTCTCAAAGAAAACAATCCTTTATTTTTGAAAAGAAAGAAAACTGCATTCAAGGATTTTCGAAAATTTGCTTGCCACACCCGGGAATCAAACCCACTAAAATCTATAAGAATACCCTGTACTTTTATTAAATCGTTCGGTAGGGTCAATTATAAGGATGAAATCTCTCTAACAAACTTGGTAAATTAAATGAAAGGAAAACCATGAAATCCGGACTTATAAATTCAATGGGTCAATACCAAAATGCTAAATTCAATGGTTTAATTTAAGATTTCATAGTTTTTGTTTTCATTTAATTTACCAAATTTGTTAGAGAGATTTTATAAGTATAATTGGCCTTAAAAATCGATGCAATAAAAGTACAGGGTGTGATTCTTACGGATTTTAGTCGGGTCGATTCCCGGGTGTGGCAAGCGAATTTCCGAAAATCCTTGAATGCAGTTATCTTTCTTTTCATAAATAAAGGAATGTTTTCTTTGAGTACAATTTTCTATCTACAGTATTAAGAGTACTTTCCCTTCAGGTGGCATTACAAAATTCCACCCTGTATAGGGGAGAAGTGGCAAAGAAGACTGGTTTTGAATTTGGTTGGTGATTTTATGTTTACGAGTGACGCAAAATCAGATGTTGCCAATTAAAATAAAATCACCAACCAAAACTACCTTTCAAAACTCATGCCACTCCACCCATAATGTTTGTTAGTCTACAGTATCTTCCCTATACGTTGAAATAGAAGTTGTGCAATTAAGTGGAAAGCCAAGAGAGTAATTAATAAGTGTATTAGTGATTTATTGCTTCGGTATTCATTTTCAAACGACGCACTATGTAGTTAGAAGCTGTTTATTTAGTGGTACTGCCACTACTGTTAGAAGAAGATCAATATTTTTAAACCCCCACGCTGAAAACTATGAATTGTACTGATAGCCTAGTTGGTAATGAACCAGACTTGTAATCCGAAGGTCGCGGGTTCAAATCCTGGTGCGGGCCTGTAACACTAAATTCGTCTTTTCGGATTTATGTACGGATTTCTAATTATCACTAGCTCAACGGTGAAGGAAAACATCGTGATGAAACCCGCCCGTCCAAGAAAATTAATTTTCGGACATTGGGCCAGCGTGGTGGACTATGGCCTAAATCCCCTTCGTATTTCAAAGGGAGGCCCGTGCCCCTCGGTGGGGACGTATATGGACTGGTAAGACAATACTCAAAGTCACCATAATATAAGTATCAACATTATGGAAATAGCTGCAAAGAAAATATTAACAAAATATAAGAGCAATCTCATAGGTGGAGATCCAATATTATGTTCTTTACTTGATTATATCAACACAATAAGCTTGCTCAATCAATTCGCAAGTAAACTTCCGCGCTTCGCAAGTGTTAAGAAAGTCGAAACAAATAACAACTCCGAGACATGTGCTACCAAACAAAAGCCACAAACTCCGAACTCAGATGAAACACACCTAAAACATCTTGCACTAATTAAATTGAAAGTCTAAACACGAAGAGACTCGCAATTGGAAAAGTTAGAAATTTTTACTTAAGCGCCATCTTGTACGGATCTAGAACGGAATATTGTAAATTTTGCAATTACTTAGTTTTATATTTTTTACCGACTTTAAAAAAGGAGGAGGTTCTATGTTCGACTATTATGTATTTTTTTAAATATATATGTTCATCGATTTTTCCGCCAATTATGAACCGATTTTCAAAATTCTTTTTTTTTCGAAAGAAAATAAATACTCCAGAGGTGATCCCATATAAATTTTATCGAAAATGATTCAGCGTTTTTAAAGAAATCAACGAAAACAAAAAAATACTACAAACTAGAACATCACCTAAATAAATGAGTGACATTTTCGTTTGTGGTAAAATAAAATATTTGTGTTATCTGCTAATAGGCATGTTGTTGGGATTGAAGTCAGTGACTCATACGTTTTTATAACGTGGAAAATTATTAAATAAATTGACTCGATTTATTGGTTACAATGAATTTTTTATTTTTATTTAATGTAACATCGGTGTAAGTATTATGATTATGATGAAATATTTTTTATTGAGTGACTTTTAATTATCTAGCGAAAACGTGATCGCTGTCCGTCCGTCCGTCTGTCCGTTTATCTGTCACCAGGCTGCATCTCATGAACCGTGATAGTTAGACAGTTGACATTTTCTCAGATGAGGTATTTCTTTGTACCCTATAACAACAAATATTAAAAACCAGAATAAAATAAATATTATGGGAGCCATACAAAAAACGTGATTTGTTTGCTTGATTTATAGAAAGTCTCTCCGAGGCTGTATCTCATGAACTGTGATAGTGGTCATTGAGGCATAGTTACCAAAGGAGTCTTAGGTAACTATGCCTCAATGACCTACCTTAGGTAAAGATATAACCGTGAATATCCATAGTTTGTATTGGCTGTAAATCTTCCAAATAAAATAAAATATTTTTTTATAAGAATTAGCCCACGAAACTGAACAACTTTATAGTCGAGAAGAAAGTAGTCAACTAAATCAGGATTGTGTAATGCAAAAAGTTATTTAAAAATATTAATTCCGACTCAAAAAAATCTGTGTCAGAAAGTGTAACTTTAACTTTGCAGCAATTGATTGGCTAAACTAATGTACACACTTGCTTGGCTTCCCTAGCACCACTTTATAACTACACACTCTTGCTTGACTTCTCTATACACATTTTAACCGACTTCAAAAAGGACCACTGGATTTATCTTCATGTTTTACTGTATGTATCTTTATTTCTTTTTTTTATTATCTCTAAATAAAACCCTGAGTCCGTCTCTGTCACCGCTCGAGGGAAAAACTCGACAATTGAAATAAAACCTTCAAACTTTGTCAATGAACAGAACTTCCACCACCGCACTGTAGATATTTTTAGAAACATACCTTGAAAGGTATTTATATTGGGTCTAACAATATGCAATGAAACACTGAAATGGTTTTTCAGGGATATTGGAAAATCTATACTTACTAGAATAGAATAGAATAGAATCGAATAGAATAGAAAAATCTTTATTTTATAGGACATTCAGAATTAAGTAAGTACTTACTTAAGTAAGTACTTACAGCGGATCTTGGCCTTAAATCTATGAGGGACCATCCACATATTACGTCACGCAAAATAATGACTTTTTAAACCCCTCCCCCCCTATGTCAACTAAATCAGGCTTTTTTGGTATCCCATTAACATGTAATGTCACGTATGGTATGACCTCCACCATACGCTGTGACGTAATATGTGGATGACCCCTGATGACATTAAAATCTATGATGACAAAAATGTATGCCGTGTGGTGATCGGTTGAGAACCACACTACCCCATTTCTTTCCGTGGGTGTCGCAAGAGGCGACTAAGGAAACACAAATGAGACCTGCCTCCTATTAATCCACCCCAGGCAACGACACCCCAATTTGTTCTTAATCTGATGTTTCGTGCTATAGTGTCATACGGTGTGATAGGCTGTGTGAAAGGCCGTCTGGTTTTCCTTCGAACAAGAGGCCATAGTCCACCATGCTGGCCCAATGCGGGTTGGTGGACCGCTCGTCTTTCGAAAATAAATTTTCTTGGACGGGCGGGTTTCATCACGATGTTTTCCCTCACCGTAGAGCAAGTGATAATTAGAAATCCGTACATAAATCCGAAAATACGAATTTAGTAGTACTGGCCCGCTCCAGGATTTGAACCCACGACCTTCGGATTGCAAGCCGCTTAACAAAATAAGTACACAGTTTCGTATTTTTGTAAAATAACAAAATAACCACACAGTTTCGTATTTTTGTATGTAACGAACTACTGGACCGATTTCAAAACTTCTTTCACCATTAGGATGCCATATTATCTTTGAGTTACATAGGCTACATAATTTTTCCGAATTCCCACGGGAACGAAGTCCCGAGCGGAATGCTAGTGTTTTATAATTTAAACTCTACCCTAGCTCTTTCAATAAATCTTAACTAGGTTCGTACCACAGGAGGAAACAAGGTCAGGATTTTGCCTAGCCTTGGGACAGGAACAGCTAAACAAAATAACTACACAGTTTCGCTCCAAGATAAGCCTTACTTTACATGCGGTGAGGTTAAACTCTTAAACCAAGTAAATTACCCTGTCGAGATTTACAGCACAACTTAACAACTTGTTAACTACGTCGTTAACAACAATTACGTGCACTAGAAACGAAACTAGTGCTTAATTAGGACAACACTAAACACTGAATGCTGCTGTTTTAGTGGTCGTATGTGCAATTACATTAACCTAAAAGAAATTAAGTGAGAAAAAGTCACTAACAAAGGGCCAGGATGAATGAACAGAATTTGAAATGATTTGTTTTGAAATATGAGCACACTACAGTGTGATATGAGCATGAACTTTTTCCATGGGACCAACTTTCCTACTAAAAAATATCAATCTGCTGTTCCATACAAAAGTTCAATACCTACTCAACCAAAATGTACGGAACAACTGATTTTTATTTTTTAGTAGGAAAGTTGGTCCCACAGAAAAGTTGTTAGTAATTATGGGTAGATTCAAGTTAGTCGAATGTTTTCAATTTCACCCTGCAGAGGATTCCCGGGATTTCGTTTTTAGGGTTCCGTTCCCAAAGGGAAAAAACGGGACCCTATTACTAAGGCTCCGCTGTCCGTCCGTCCGTCTGTCCGTTTATCTGTCACCAGGCTGCATCTCATGAACCGTGATAGTTAGACAGTTGACATTTTCTCAGATGAGGTATTTCTTTGTACCCTATAACAACAAATATTAAAAACCAGAATAAAATAAATATTATGGGAGCCATACAAAAAACGTGATTTGTTTGCTTGATTTATAGAAAGTCTCTCCGAGGCTGTATCTCATGAACTGTGATAGTTAGACTGTTGAAATTTTCACAAATGATGTATTTTGGTTTCTGATATAACAAAAAATACTAAAAAGTAGAATAAGTTTAATATTTAAGGGGGCTCCCATACAAGAAACGTGATTTTTTTGCCGCTTTTATAAAGATAATGGTTTTTATAGAATCCGACTCGCACTTGGCCGGTTTTATAGGTAATGGTACGGAACGGAACCCTTCGTGCGCGAGTCTGACTCGCATTTACCCGTTTTATTTTAATTCTTGATTTTTGCGTGGCTTGGAGCTCATGACAGCCATATAGGAAACTTCAAAAATAAAAAAGTTCAGGAAATCAAAGAGTATTCCTTATTTTAAAGAGTTTTTAACCGAGTTCAAAAAAATGAGGAGGTTCTCAATTGGACTGTATTTCTAACATACCTAACGGTATATGATATATGAATTTCAACTGTCTAACTATAAGATACAGCCTCGAACAGACTCTATAAAAACGAGCAAAAAAAAACACGTTTTTTGAATGGGAGCCCCTTTTAAATATTTATTTTATTCTGGTTTTTAGTATTTGTAGTTATAGGGCACAAAGAAATAAGTACCTCATCTGCGAAAATTTCAACTGTCGAACTATCACGGTTCATGAGATACAGCCTGGTGACAGACGGACGGACGGACGGACAGCGAAGCCTTAGTAATAGGGTCCCGTTTTTTCCCTTTGGGAACGGAACCCTAAAAAAAGAACCAGTCACAGTTTTGTTGTTTTGTAGAACTAAAACTAATCAAAAAGTCAAAAATAATTAAAGAATTTCTTTGGGCTCTTTTATCGTCGTGCGTGTTTGCGCCCGCGTGCGGACCGGGCCCGCATGCGTGTTACCCAGAAACTATTGTTTCATACATGTTTTTCTTTTCCCGCGTGCGTGTGGCCCGCCTTACAATAAAAACATGTATGAAATGACCGGTTGCGGGCAGCACGCATGCGGAACTGGCCCGCATGCGGGCGCAAACACGAATGACAATAAAAGAGCCCTACCTACAGTTTTTTACATTCTACGTTCATTTTGCACGAATGAGCTGCACGAGGTCATTCCGCCTGCCCCTTTCTTCTATCCATAATTTTCCCGAATTCTTAATACCCATGGAAAGCTAGTATTTTATTACTATCAAATTACTTGAGTAATTTTAAGCGGCGCCCAAACTTAATTGAAATCACAATTAATCACTTTGTGACAGGAAATAATACCATACAGGGTGTAAAAGACAGCTTAGCAAAAACTGAAAGCCTGGACTCAGACAATGATTCTAAATGATTTTCCAGTTGAATTTTTCTCCGGAAAATTTTCAATTATTTTTCATGTTTTTTAATATTTTTTACTTACACTTTTTATTATTTAATCGACTACACTCCATTTTCCCATAAAAAACAATCACAACAACGTAAAACACGAAAACCAGCAATGTACATCGCACACCGATAGCAGCGCGGCGCGGGGGGATCGCGCGCGGGGCGCGGTGTAGCGATACGTTGCGTAGCGCCAAAGTAGGTAAATAATGAAAACTCCTTAATATGACGTTTCCCGAAAAAAAAATTACTTATAGCCGATTGTAGCTATGGGTAGATTTCACCATTTACGTATTTGCTAAGTTGTCCTTTACACCCTGTATGATTAAGCTTGCTCTTCGCTACCTCGGCCCTCTACCTTTAGTTTGTATATCAGTGAGTGTGTAAGTATGCGTATAATCATGAGAACAAATATTAATTTCATACGTGGGCGCTAATGTCGGTGTTTTGTTTATAACGTCAAACCTAATTAGACCTTTTATTTATTTACGAGTTGAGAAGACTTATAACTAGCTCCAGTTAATTAAAAGTTAATGTTGTAGGAGTGTTTTTGCCTTGATGTAATGAACAAATTCATTTCATTTTGTTTTTGTGAGTAATAAAAAGGGATAAAGTCTTTGAGTTCACGAACAATCACTTCAAGCATAATGGAATAAGTTAATTGTAGAATAAACTTTTTTAAAAACAAGCATTTATTTAAAATATTAATTTTGGAATTTTTCTCAGATACACAAAAAGATAGCTTTACGCCCGGGACTTCGTTCCCATGGAAATTTCGGAAAATTATGTAGCCTATGTGTTAATCCAGGGTATCAGCTACCTCCATACCAAATTTGTTCAAAATCAGTCCAGCCGATCTTGAGTTATAAGTGTTGTAACAAACACGACTTTCTACCTCCATACCAAATTTGATCAAAATCAGTCCAGCCGATCTTGAGTTATAAGTATTGTAACAAACACGACTTTCTTTGATATATATATAAGATAAGATAAGATTAATAATTTTGGCATTTTTCTCAGATACACAAAAAGCAGCTTTTACTAGTCTTTTTAGGATTAATTGACTAAACTGAATAGAATAGAAAAAATCTTTATTTTATATGACATTCAGGATGCCACTTAAAACAAGTCAAGATTATATGAAATACATACAAACATACATTACCTAAGGGATTTAAATACATAAATACACATTTGTTATTTTGACCCTACTGACTCTACGCCTATTCGCAAAGGTGCAGTCTTCCCCAAAGACTGAGGGTTCGGTCCACAAAACTGAAACATTCTCCTCAAGGAACATTAAGTCTTAATTTCAAAAAATATTGTTTGCCACTCCATACAACTTGAGCGATCGAGTAACCAATTACTTTATTTCGAAAAATTTATCCTTGGGGAAAATCCCGCTCTAAAATCTCGTAAATGAATTTAAATTAAAAAAAAAATACCAAAAAACAAAAGCTCTCGCAACTTGACCAAGGAAGCTAATTCCGTCATGTCTCCACAGAAACATCCCCCCCTACAAATGGCTCTGGTGTTGGATGAAGGGGGAGAACAGCCCGACTGGCAACGAGTCGCGGGCGCACACGGAGCTGCTGACGTCATCACATCGACGGACCAGGCACGAGCTCACATTCAAGGTAACTTATTAATTTAAGTTAGGAACAGTACGCTCACCAATAATAATCCTTAACAGGACTATCGAACTACTTGATGCCCCATTTGACACAAATTGTGAGGTTTATCTGACAGAACAAGTTGTATAATGGTGTGAGGTGGTCAGCCTTTCGCCCATTATACAGCAAAACCATCCCATCCCTCTTACAGACTTTTACTGTATACCTGGGAAGAGTAGGTAGCTGACACATTCTAAGTTTTTCTTTCACTCCCAGTCGAGCATGGAAGTTGAGAAACCTTGGAAGAAAGAATGGTCTTCCGTGTACAAGAACTGTTTTTATAAGTGTTTGTTTTTCGATGAGGACCTTTACCTAACAACAGCTCAAGCACAACGTGCTCGCGGTGAAATGCGTCTCGGTCACATGTCAAAAAAGTGTCAAAATGACAATGCCAAAAGGCGAGCAAGGAAACAAAGTAAAATTTTACCGTCATCTTAGGGGCCTGACGCATGAGTTTTTTGCGGGCCGTGCTAAATATGCTAGTGTCAAGAGCAGACGGTTCATAGCCCAAAAAAATAAAAATAAAATAAACGCTACACACTCAAAGGCCCACACTAAGGTTTTCCCTTGTGTCGTGGGTCCCTTAGAACACACACATAAAGACAAATACAAAACACCCAAGACCCGAGAATAAACATCTGCTTTTTACACAAATGTTTGCCCCGACTGGGGATCGAACCCAGGACCCGCCGATCAAGAGGCAGCGCGTCACTACCACTCGACCAAACAATGGCGCCTTTTTCAGGACTCAAAGAAAAAAGGGTCTGACATACGTTTGATGAGAAAAGCGGCAAGTTATGCACTGGTATGTCTTAAAATGGTTCCAGCATAGTCAGCGTTACAGGGCTTGATGAAACATCGCAGCTAGAGCTTTGTCTCGGGTCCCTTTCGAGGTGCCGCTTCTTCTTACCAGCCCATATACGTCCCCAACGAGGAGCACGGGCCTCCCTTCGAAACACGAAGGGGATTTAGGCCATAGTCCACCACGCTGGCCCAATGCGGGTTGGTGGACCGCTCGTCTTTCGAAAATGAATTTTCTTGGACGGGCGGGTTTCATCACGATGTTTTCCTTCACCATTGAGCAAGTGATAATTAGAAATTAATACATAAATCCAAAAAGACGAATTTTGTGGTACAGGCCCGCACCAGGATTTGAACCAGCGGATTACAAGTCTGGCTCATTTCATTACCAACTGGGCTATCACCGCTATCAATGCTTGACCATAATCCGATTATAACAGATCAGGAAATTACAGTGGGGCGACTGCAATCTGACCTCCATATTTCTTTTGATTTCTGATTCTTTCACTCTATTTTGGACTCTTTCACTCACTTGGTTTTTCTCTGTAGCTAAAGGAAGACAGCCTGAAGTTTCCGAAGCAGCGAGTGCAGACTAACAGCACAAATTCCAAGAAGGTACGGCTTCATCTTCCGGAGAACCATCAGATCAACAACAACTGCCATACGCCGCAGAGAAGAGAAGATACCTTCTTGTAGAATGTAGATACCTTTTCGAAGAAACCCAAAGGTCTCTTACATTTAAAATTATCTATAGGTTTGTTGATACCTTTTTCAATATAAAATGAAACATAAGATACATACCTTCTAGAAGATAAGTATAAGATATGTTCTTGAAATTTTCTTCAGTTTTAGTTATGTAACCTTCTTGTAGATAGGTAACTCTAACTATGTTCTAAGAAACTCGAATCAGTATTTTGTATGAAAGTAATTATTAAGAGCTTTAACAGTACTTATTTGTTTCGTCTGCATTGTGTTAAGAAGACGTGACTTCATCCTTCATTAATTAATTCATACAATCCTTAACAGGCAAGGCAGAGCATCGTGTAAGTCCAGAAACCACTAGACGTCATGTTTAAAAAAAAAAAATTTGGGTTATTTGATGAAACATGAGTTTACATGAGTGTAGTGGAGATGGGGTTTTTAACTTTTTGTGCACAATAACGAATCAAGTGCAGAATGCGAGGGTTTTTCGTGGAAAAGCGTATTTCATCTTTGCTTTTGTTATACTCCGTTCGTCTTGTTTATAATAATCTGCTCAAATTCTCCTGTCACCGTCAGATTCTCACGCGTAAATCGACATAATTGAAGGCTGTTAAATTATCTTCCATGGTTGGCTTTGTCTTCTTGGATTCAGAGGCAAACACTGAGATGTAAAAGAAAGGGAGATATGGTGATACACTACTTATTGTGCACAAATATCCAGAAATTTATCCTATTTATACTTTATGTAATATTTAATTTACCTAAGTATTTTGAAGTAAAAACTTCTTTAGCATCGTTGTGATTTGAAATTCGATGAAACGAAAAAGTGACAGTATGGGAGAAAATGAGATAGGACTTTTGTGAAGGTTTCACTTCTACCACGTGTGAATTGCATTCATGTTTTTTTTTATTTGTTTTTTTCTATCATAGTGACAAAAGTTTGACCTTCGAAGTCTCTCAAATAAAATTTCGTGCCCAGCCCGGATCCATGAGCTCTCGTATATGATATTGTCTGTCACCTTTATAAAACACGATGGAATGCCATTAATGATTGAGTACCTATTGAAGTAGATAACTTTAGGTTTTCTAATTATTTCATTCAAAGTTGCGACATTATTCGATATTTTGTTGTTCTGGTTACGCTTTAAACCTAATTGCAAACACTAGAGATGGTAAAGTAATTGTTTTGTTCGATTAGCCACGCCAACTTTCATCTTCCTCTAGAGCTTGTACCCTTTCTCATTCCGTGTAAGCTAGGTCATCAACACTATTTGATATTTGTGACAAAAGCAGGCCCAATCGCAAAGCACGAGGCCAAATAAAATTCTTTTAAGTATAGAATCATAAGTAAAGTTAATGAGTCATCATAACTAATGAGTCACTTACCGTTCGCAAGCATGCGTTATAAATAGGATAAAGCGTGTGTAGGAATGAAAGGCAAATGCAAAGCTTTGAGCACATCATAAAAGACGACCGTGTTCTTTTCAATCAGTGTCTCTCCTTTTAGTTTTTATCTCAGTGGAGTCTTGGGAGCGCGACGTTTGTGTAGAATTTCCGATTGTTTCAGAAGGTAGAGTGATTTAAATGTCGGTTTACAAAGCTCGTCGTCTAGTCGGGATGTCAACATTTAATTTGAAAATTGTTTTTGTCTTTTGAATAATGGTTTTGTGAATAATGGAATTATGGGATCTAAAATTATATCACGTATTAATATGTATAAGTAGGGAGAAGCGCTCGTAGCCCAGTAGCTCTCGCTGATCTCAACCGATCAGTGAGGTTAAGCAACGTACACAGAGGCAGGGAACCTGATGGGTGACCAAAGTGGCAATTTATCACGAGCGTTTCCGTGCTTCGGAGGGCACGTTCAGCTGTCGGTCCCGGCTGTTGTCGATTGACTACAGTCGTTAAAACCAAATCAGAGGCTATTGTGCGGTTTGAAAACCCTGACACCAGGTTTAGCCAAGTTCGCCACATACTTGACTATACCTACACGATAAGAAGAAGAAGAAGTCAGGAGATTATAATTTAATTTGTAATAAAATGTATTTACCTAATGGGTCTTTTTATAATTCGAAAACAGCACGGCAAAATGGTATTACATTACCTCCTATGTAGTAGTAATACTAGAAGCTGAGAACATAGAAGGCAATGGTTATTCAAATTTTGAAATGCCGAGCCGTGCCGTTTGAATAGGGATGTTGACAGAGTTTGATTTTGTGAATTATTGTATGTGAAACAAAAAATAATGCTAGAAATATATTAATATCCGAAAACAGCATTAAAATTAGTTTATAAATAAACAAGTTATTAGCATTTATATTAAAGTAAGGACTAGCTATCTCGTTTTGTGGGGAGAGCTAGCTATCTCGTTTTAACCTACGCAAACAAATGGCGGCGACGTCACGTGTCTGTAAGTGCATCTCTTTTTCGTTGTTTGACAGTTTCCCCCTCTATTGAAATTTAATAGCTTGTAACTTTTTTATTTCTCAATAGTTTTCAAAAATTATTTCGGTTATGTGTTTTGGATTCAGTTCCTTTTTAAGATAAACAATAAAAAAAAATAGTCAACATCCCTATTATAAAAAGGCCAAATAAAGCCACCACACATATTTCGTGGTCATACGTGGTGTGTCTAATCATGTAGCGAAACTTCAGGGGATGATTCCAACTGTAAGGAATCGGTGGGGTTCCTTGGTTTATTTAATGATAGAAGTTCTAACATTCACAGAAGTTTATTAAGTTCCACATAATAGTATAACATTCACTTTTCACAGCAATATCATAAAATCCTATTATTTATGTTTAGTTAGCAACTGTAACTTATGTATAATTGGCTATATTTTTCTAGATTATAATGGTGTACGATGTGGCACCTTCACAGGTTGTACACTTAAAATGATCTAATGTTAAGTTTTGTAAAATGTAATAGTGTAACATCCCTTGGTTGTCCGTAATAAATAAAATAAAATAAAATGTCTTAGCCGGTAATTTCGCGTGGTCGCGGTTGCGAGCGGAGCAGAAGAAAGTTGGGCGGATGTCCTGCCAACCCAACACACCCAACGTTCAGCTAATCACCGGTTGCTTCTGCCAACTTAAGTGTCACAGGAAATCTAAGTATTTGGAGACCGGTAAATTGGCCAAATGTCGGGTGCTGTAGGCAAAGGCAATCGCCACACATCCTTGAAACTGAGCAACTTTTATCATGGAACCTACATGAAACTCTAAAAAGAAAATGACTTTCCTTACAAAGATAATTAGGTTATCCCACAAGTTGTATAGATTTGGTCATATTACAACCTTGGGAAAAGTTTTTCAGATTCGTGGGCTGATTGATAATTTCGATTACTAATTAAAAGTCAGCCAACGTACTTAGAAATATGTAAGCCCGGCAAAAAAGATTGGATTTATTAAAATTAAGTATCTTACCAGCCCATATACGTCCCCACCGAGGGGCACGGGCCTCCCTTCGAAACATGAAGGGGATTTAGACCATAGTCCACCACGCTGGCCTAATGCGGGTTGGTGGGACCGCTCGTCTTTCGAAAATAAATCTTCTTGGACGGGGTTTCATCACGATGTTTTCCTTCACCGTTGAGCAAGTGATAATTAGAAATCCGTACATAAATCCGAAAAGACGAATTTAGTGGTACAGGCCCGCATCAGGATTTGAACCCGCGACCTTCGGATTACAAGTCTGGCTTATTACCAACTGGGCTATCACCGCTATTAAAATTAAGTATTCTTTTTAAAATTGGGGTGAAGAATCGATCTCTCAATCTGTTTTGTGTAGATATAAGATTATACATAAATCAATGTTTTTTTATGTGGTAGTTCATTGTTGTATAACTATAATATCAAAGTAGATAAGCTTACAAGTTATGAATTTGTGACGTTGATTGGTATTCAATGTGTTTCTTTTAATGTAATACTGGCGCTCGCTGATCTAAACCGCTCAGTGAGGTTAAGCAACGTACACAGACGCAGGGAACCAAATTGACCAAAGTGGCAATTTATCACGAGCGTTTCCGTTAAGCTGTCGGTCTCGGCTGTTTTCGATTGACTACAGTCGTTAAAACCAAGTCAAAGGCCATTGTGCGGTTTGAAAACTCTGACAGCAGGGTTAGCCAAGTTCGCCACATACTTGACTACACCTACACGATAAGAAGAATGTAATACTAAAATAGTAGTGTGTATTTAAAGTAGAAAAAATATATTATGTGTGTTACTATAAAATATCAACCAATTTTTATACTTAACAGAAACAAAGTATACAGGGACGTAGATTTGTCATTTTTTTAACACTTACTCGTGTGTACGTTTTGTCTAATTTTAACGCATAGATCTCTTTCTGAAAATCTTGCATTTTATATACTCAATAAATTAAGTATTTGATAGATAGGTTTCATTAATGAACAATTACATTAATCAACAGTTCTAACATCTCGATAAAAATAATGTAACCCCACCCTTCGAAACAATGAAGAGGGTTAGGCCATAGTCCAACACACTCGCTGGCCTGAAGTGGGTTGGTGGACCGCGCACCTTTCGAAAACTTAATTTAACTTAACTTCTTTCACCGCTGAGCAAAAAAAACTGTTAAGAATAAGATTATTAGAATTAAAATTTACCTAATTATAGTTAAATGTACTTGATGTAAGAAAACAAACGACTTAGGTTGTAATCTAGATAATAAATGTGCCAAAGTATTTAAGAGTTAAACTCTTATTAATTTTTAAATAAATGTTTTGTGTATAAAATCGTAATGGTATGGAAGTGAAATAAAGAAAGTAACTGTGTACGCAAAAGTTGTTTTACTTTTATTTCTGGGGTTCAGTCCAAAACCAAAGAACTCTTTAGTTGTACAGCAGGGGTACGAAAACCTTAATTTTCTTTTACTGTGTGAAAGCCTTCAGCTCAGGGAAAGAAGGAAACTGCTGCAATAAAATCCAAATTGTATAATACCTAATCACTGTATTATTTTTAAACGTTTTAACACAATGACTGCCGGAACAAGAATGACTCCATCTTTTTCGAAATGACAGAACGGACAGAAATTTACCCCACCAGTGACAATGTGTTACCAGTGTAAAAATTCAAATATCAACGAATATTATAAGATACTAGTTACAATTCAACGGTTTAGTATTTATTTTATTATATTATGGTTTTAACCACAATGATAATCAATATTAAAACTTAAAATATACAATAATTCTTAGAAAAGCATATATGTGTTTCTTTTTATAGTCTGTTACTTGACAGACAGACAGACAAAGAATTTATTCATTGCTTTAAAACAGACACACAACATTCAAAACAGTCAGAAGTACAAATACACATTACTTCAATAAAGTATCCATCAATGTTTCTTGTCTGCTATAATAAGGTTCAAGTTATAATAAACTTGACCCTTTAGCTTGGGGTATTGATCCAAACATCCTCTAATTCCTTCCTAATATTATAAAAAAGTAAGTATATTTGTTTATTTGCCTTTCCTTGACGTCGCAAAGGGGCGACGGATCAATGACATTCTAGCATAGGGATAATAGGAAAGCTAGAGAGTGGTATTGGCTACTGTTACATGTAAACAAAGTCTCATGCGGAAATGTAGTACTTAGTATTTTTTGAATTCTTTTATTAGATATCCCCTCTACGTGCTTCTGCCTTAAAACATATACTTAATTACTTACACAGAATAAACGTACCATTGGGCCTTTTTATAATTCGAAAACGGCACGGCAGTGTTGAATTACCATTCTTCCTATACAACGTTTACTAATGAAAAACCGCAAAAACTGAAATTAGTTCGTTCAGAATTGAGAGTAGAGTTGATTCCACTAATAAAATATAGGGGTCAAATTTTACCAAAAAATATGTTAATTTCGCCGTGTTTAATCATTATTTAACTCTATCAGAGGCGAATGAACTATCTAGCTACGCTAGCCACTCATACTCATATACGTTCATACATACATTGGATTCTTGCAACACAAGAAAACAAAAAAAGCTAATATCTTCGTAAATAATCCGCGAAAATTAAATTTAATAATTATCATAATTCTTTTATAATAAAATTAAGTTGGGGTGTCTGAGGTTTTGCGCTTTTTCATTATGACGTTGTATAACAGTAATACTACAAGCTATAGGGGGCAATAGTAATTCAAATTTCGAAGTACCGTGCCTTGCCGTCTGAATTATAAAAAGGCCCAATAATACAAAAAATATTGTCAATCAATCAATCTATATTTTATTAAGAAAGTTACGTGCGTAAACTAATTTATAACAACATGTGCTAGAAAACTACGATGAAATACACAAACAAAGTTAGTAAACAAGTTTCGATTGAATTACTTACTTTTCCCCTTATCGCTTGACCTCAGTTCCCTCGAAATAAGTTGTTTATAGTATAGTAGACAGCCTTAATATGTATTTTACAAAAAGTTTACTTTTTGTCAGCGGTAGAGCATAGCAATTGTAAACAGAGCCGAAGAAGAACCGAAATGGCTGGAAATTTAATAATTTACAACGGCAATATAGTGATCTATTTGCTCCTGTAAGAATATTGATTACTTACATACAGCCCCCTGTAAATAAAGTTTTTACATATATACATTTAAAGAGAAAAGACCCCCAGGACATTCGGTTTTGTTTCCGTGTTGCAAGAAATCCAACTCTATACCTTATCTACCTACATCATAAAGGGAAATAATGACACTTTTCTATATAGTTTCCTATAAGGCTTGGCATTGATGTACCAATAAATCTGAGTCAAGATTTTAGGTTTAAAACTAATACCTAAGATAAAAAAAGTAGACTTCGTAATAAGCAAGTTGGGAATGAACCACGGAGAACATGCCTTGAGGAAGCTAATGGATGACAACAAGCAGATTGTGACGGTACAACCTAGACATCAAATCGAATGTTATAAATTAGAAAGCCGCACCAGCCAATTTCAAAGGAACACATTTTTTACCATCCTTTACAACCAATTTTAAAAGTGTAAGCTGAGAAGCAATGCGTAAATCTTTGAAATACTTAACACCCCAGGAAACGAACATTTGTGACCCATAAATTTTATAAATTTATGAGAGTTTTTATTCTCTATACTTAGAAACAATACTCATTCTTATCTTTATTATTTTAAGAGGTATTGATGCTCGCCAAATGTTTTCTAGTTCCAGGAACATAATAGCCAGCGGACACACAAGTGTTCAACCCCTGGAGCGAGTGAGAGCGTGGATTAAAGACGCTTGCGAGAAAGAGAAGAGATGATGTCGCAGGCTACCCCTAAAGGCTCCACCAATGACGACATGAAACGTGGACCTACTTTGAAGCGGGAAGAATCGTTTTACCAATGAGGACGATGTGGGCGGCTCCAGGCTGCGCAGGAGCTGAAGATGAAGAGAAGGAAGAGGTGGACACTCAAGTTTTAACCGTGAAACTGACATCACGTGTGTGGGCCTTCAGCCATTTTCTCTATTTTAGATAACTAAAATGTAACCGAGTATTAGTCTATAATTAATTAAGATAATCTTGTTATTATAGTGATTGTAGTGTTTGTGTCCGGCCGGCGCAATAAAAGTTAAGTAAAACTGTATTAGTCCTAAGACGCTCTATACTTCCTGTATCCTGCAAGGGATTGTTATGCGACTGTTAAAGTCAGTTAAATCTATAATGCCTAATCAAGGCTCAGTAAAGTAGAATCTCTCGGTGTCTTCTAGCTCTGGTAGGGGGACTTGTCTCCGTATGAAACAAGGGCTTGCCCCGAGGCTAAGGGTTTACTAAAGAATGGAAACCGCTAATGTTGTGGCTTCTATGCTATAGTAAGTAGCGGTGGAAGAGCTATTTTCCATATTTATTGAATTATTTCTATTGTTGATCGCATAACAATTTCTGAATATTTATAAAACACCTAAGCTTTGCTTATATGTACTGATTTCCTCTGCATTACCCCAATAAATCTCCTAAAAGGTCTTGGTTGGTTTAATTTCATAACTCTCATGATAAAGAAAACTCAAGCCTCATTTATAATCTCTCAATATCATTATTATAAAGCTCCATTACTAAAGATCCATTTACTAAATCTCAGCATACTCAATTATTAATCTATGTAGATATTTTATTGACAAAGTAAAGCTGGATTCATTGATCACATTCTTGAAATCCTTTTATTCTTCTAAAATATAACATTAACATAATGGTCATTTAATTCCAACATTAAGTACCTGATTTTTCATTTGAGTTATAAACAAAGTAATTAAGTTCAAGACACAACGACTTCAATTTCATTATTAAAGTCGAGTTCTTTTCATTTATTGCATCAATAAACACTGCACTGTATAATCTGAGCTATAAACATGATATCAAGTATACCATATAAAGATTGGGACTTTGAGTCATAGACTACAGCAATACACAATTACAAATACATAATAAAAGCGCAAATATATAAATGGGGCCCCACAAATAAAGAATATTGCTATATCTGTAAGACAAGTTGGGTATGTAAGGCTTTCTACTGTCGGTTCATCCTGGCATGAAATACGGCGTCTGCATCTTGTATCCCGCTTGGTTACAGGTAAAAACTTTTAATAAATTCGAGATTGAGTCATGTATTTGCCTTCTTGTTTTTATTATTAGTAACTCATTATCTCTGTCCATCTACAAGTAGGGTATGTAAGGCTTTCTACTGTCGGTTCATCCTGGCATGAAATACGGCGTCTGCATCTTGTATTCCGCTTGTTTATGGACAAAACCTTTTAATAAACTCAGGATTGAGTCATGTATTTGCCTTCCTGTCTTTATTACGAAGAATAAACATCTTGAGATAAAATAAAAGTCTTGACCTAAGTACTCTCTCTAATGGTGACAAATATATGAAGTCAAATAAAGTCAACAAAATGACAAAGAAAAATAATTAAGCTAGTTTACTGATGCAATTTTATAGACGATCACAGCTAAGAAAGGTAATCGACTACTCTGAAAATGAAATAAAATCATTGGGGTGGGTTGATACCGTTACAAGATGAAGGAATTATTTAATAAAAATATCTTTTAGTACTGACTGAACTAGATTTCGGTACGTTTTCTGATGAATACGTATCAGATAGGCTACAGTACTATAACCTAAATCAAAATGTCAGCCCAGAACAGCCTATCCTAAGTCCATTTCCTTTACACGAAGATTTTATTTATGAGCTCAGTACTTATCTGAGTACTACGACCTTGTACTTTTGAGTATTTCGTATACTACGTTTAATGTGTGTAATATTTACTTACTTTTATGATATTTTAAGTTTTGTTTAGATATAGGTACGTAAATTCTATAACTTTTGTGCCTAATGATAATGTAACAAAAAATGACTTTTTTAATTTAATTAATTGGGTGTGACTGATATACGATAATCTAGCACTAGCATTCCGCTCGGGACTTTGTTTCCGTAGGAATTCGGGAAAATGATGTAGCCTATGTTGCTCAAGAATAATGTAGCAACCTAATGGTGAAATAATTTTTGAAATCGGGCCAGTAGGTTTTAAGTTTAAGTATTCGTTACATACAAAATACAAATTTATCCTCTTTATAATATTAGTGTAGATTTCCATGTTTTACAGGACACGGCACTATTTAAATGTGACTGTACTTTATTTTTGCTAGAGTGCAATAAATAAATGGCCTTTTTATAAGTACGAAAACGGCACGGCAAAATTTTATTACCATTGCATCCTATGCACTGGTGATGCTAGAAGCTGGGAACTAAAAAGCAATGGTAATACAAATTCTGTCATGCCGTGGCGTGCCGTTCAAATTATAAAAAGGCCCATCATTTATAAGCTGAAAGACGTCCTATAAGATAAGATATTATTCACGTAAAACTTAAGCCTGAATACAGTAAAATGTAAAGATAGCAATGTAAGTACTAAGCAAAAAAAGTAATGCTAACGCTACATAAAAATTTACGGGTTACAACATGGTTAGTAGACTGAAAATTCTAGGTATGTCTAGGTACTGATGGATCGCAAAAGATCTTCACACTGAGCGATCTTACGTTGCCTAACTATCCAAAGGTTTCCTACAAATTTATTCCGGTATACTTTTTATATACTACTCAACATTTTGTTAGTATTTTTACGGTCGCTCAAGGTTCAAACCGTCGCTTCAGTGATGCCATTCGTTTACATAACCCAGTTTTTTTTTCTTTGCTTTACGGGGGTTGGGCTGAAAAGGGTAGTTCTTAATTACTTTATTACCACGTTACTTAATTCACATTATCTATAAAAGCCGTTGTTTTTGACAGAAAGTCGGCGGAACTTTAAATACATAAGTTAAATGTGTTTCTTTTTTTAAAATTAATTTTCTTTTGACTGTATAAATTTTTGACATTATTAATTTTTAAATAGAAAATGTGTAAATGTGCATGCTTACGTAGCATGTAATTCTTAAGTTTGCTTTGCCCTAACAGTGTTTCGCATTTTTTTATTAGGAGATGGGTTAACTCTTGACCCCAATCTGACCAAGGTCATAGATGAGGTCGACGATGGAGCGAGTGAACCCAGAAAATTACAATTAAGGCACTGGTACTCCCAAGCACCGACGGAACACAGCAATCTGTTTGGCGTCGGACTTCGGTAGGAGGGTGGTCGCGAACCAGACGGCCATTTACACAGCCTACCACACCGCATGAGACCGTAGGACGACACCTCAGATTCAAACTGAGGTGCCGTTGCCTAAGATGGATTAATAGGAGGCAGGTCTCGTTTGTGTTTCCTTATTCGCCTCTTACTACACCCACGGAAAGAGATGGGGTGGTGTTATTCTCAACCGATCACCACACGGTGGTTTTTCTCAACCGATATCCAAGCGGCATTAAACACTTTCTTATGTTTTTAAGACCTTACCATAAAATGTGAAAAAACAAATAAAGTATAATAGCTACTAAAAAAACTTTAGTAGGTCTGTATCACTAATATTAGTTCGAGAAAGTTCCGGAATGATATTCCGGTGTAATATTGCGAAACAAATGTGTACCAGTCGAACTAGGATTTATCACTTAGCAGTTATGACATAAAGAGGGATTCGTTGAGTTATGGCTACTATTACCCACACGTTCCTTATATTCTGGGACAATGACCCGGATCGCGTAAAATGTCCCAAATTCGGAACAGAAAATCAAATAATAGGTAAGTATTTAACATTTAAATTTTCTGATGCAATTCAATGATCACATCAAATTAAATCAAATATACTTTTTGCACACACATAAGAAATAAAAAAATTTAAGTGACTTAAAATAGGGAAACTGATATGTCATCTACGCACGCATTTGCAAAAAGTACGTATATGGGACATACATCGCGTACATCGCATCGCCGAAAATTTTTTGTGGGAAAAATCATTTGGTGTCAATTGTACGTAAGTATACACATCAACGCGGTCTAGGGATATTGCACGATTTTTCATACAAACGAGGTCTGTTTGAGAAGCTACAAAAGCATACTCCAGATAGATGGAGTGCTATAATTTTAAGAAGATCAAGTGTTAAGCCTGAATTTTAAATTCTTATCAATGAATTTTGTTTTACTTGAAATTTGTGAAAACGTGACGAAAATGAAAAAAATTTTAGCGTAACTTCGACTATTTTCATACAAAAAGCAGGCATAAAGTGCATTTTCGTTTTCGTTTCCGTCACGTTTTCACAAATTTCAAGTAAAACAAAATTTATTGATTAAAATTAAAAATTCAGGTTTAGCACTTGCTCGTCTGAAAATTATAGCCCTCCATGTATCTTGAGTATGCTATTATAGCTTCTCAAACAGACCTCTTTTGTATGAAAAATCGTGCAATATCCCTAGACCGCGTTGATGTGTGTATTATAAAATGTTACGTCAATGGGTAAGAGTTATTTTCAAGATAATATTTACTATCATAACTCTAAGTGGTATCATCCTTGATATTCGTAGCTTATAACTTTTAAACGGCTAAACCCATTTTGATCATATAACCTTTAAACAAGGAAAATAGCTTATAGTTGATGATAGTTATGGGTAGATTTCACCATTTGTGTATTTGCTAAGCTGTCCTTTACACTCTGTATATTTGTATGTGTGTGTAAAATAAAGAAAAAAGTTTTTTTTTTTGCAAATTGGTAATCAAAAATTTTATATATCTTCCACCCTAAGAAGTTCCACGTAGATTATTAAATTTTAATAGATAAAGTGCAGAAAATGGGGCAAATCGTTTTAGTTTTTATAGGCATAGAGGCAATAAGTAAGTACCCAAATCCAACAAGCTTCCATTTTTTTTTTACCAGCCCATATACGTCCCCACCGAGGAACAAGGGCCTAACTTCTAAACACGAAGGGGATTTAGGCCATAGTCCACCACAATGGCCCAATGCGGGTTGGTGGACCGCTCGTCTTTCGAAAATGGTTTCATCACGATGTTTTCCTTCGCCGTTAACATTGACGTATCTAGGGTTATTTTGTAGGGGGGGCCGCGGACCTGGCGAAAATTAAATGTACTCTAGCTTAATACGCTGTGTATTCAAAAGTAACTAATACTGTATTAGAGCATGTAATAATAAGTAAGTATGTATATTTCTTAGCTGTAGATAACTATAATATATATGTATATTTTTATGATTTTTGTGTGAAGTTATCAGTATTATGGCATCAATTATAGTATTTTGAATTAGTAGCCCAATAGTCTGGGGTGGGCCCTAGACCATACTGGGGTGGGCACGGCCCACCCGGCCCTCCCCCTGTATACGCCTATGGCCGTTAAGCAACTGATAATAAGAAATCCGTACATAAATCCGAAAAGACGAATTTAGTGGTACAGGCCCGCGACCTTCGCATTACAAGTCTGGCTCATTACCAACTGGGCTATCACCGCAAAATAATTTAATTTTTCTTAAAGATCTGGGTCCGTAGAAGAACTAAATCTACAGGCATTTATTTCTAGTAACCACAAAACCTTCAAGATAATATTTACTTTCATAACTCTAAGTGGTACCTATCAACCCTGATATTCGTAGCTTATAACTTTTAAACGGCTAAACCCATTTTGATCAAGTATACCTTAAAACCATCTTGATCGTATAACCTTTAAACAAGGAAAATCGCATCGAAATCGGTCCACTTGTTTAGGAGCTACAATGGCACAGATATACACACATCAAACTTATAACAACCTTCTTTTTGTTTGAAAGCTGGCGTAACTGCTACCTAGCAATAAGGCCGCCTTGTTGTACGCTATGTTTTATGTTCTGTTATTGTATTATATGAGTCGAATAGAATCAAAGGCGGCTATCTGACTTATGGGTAATTATTGGCAAATGTCAAAAGAAGGTAGGTATTCCATACAAATAACTTACGAATTATTCATCGTAAATTTAAATATATATTTGTAAACAATATTACTTTTAGTTAATTAAGTAGGACACAAAATATACAATATGCAATAATGTTTTATTTTAGACAACAGTTTTTTTTAAAAGTTAAATTTTACAGATTGCCGGATTTGAAACTGATTTCATACTTTGAAGTGGTTTTTCTTTAAGACATAGCCGACTTTAATACGAACTGTCAATAATGGTAGAAAGTATTCAAAATTCTGAGTGTTGCTACATTCAAAGCTCTTGGATAGCCGCCTTTGATTCTATTCGACTCATATGTCTTTGTGTGCAAATAAAGTATATTGTATTGTATTGTATTGTAATAGTGATGGTTCTTAGCTATACTTAATCAAAATTGATTTAACCTTTAAAATCACAAAATTTTACTGAAAATGACCACGAGAATTAAACAATTAAATAAGCAATCTTCATCTGTTTGTTGCGTAGCACTCGTAGCCCAATGGCGCCCGCTGATCTCAACCGATCAGTAAGGTTAAGCAACGTTATACAGCGGCAGGGAACCTGATGGGTGACCAAAAGTGGCAATTTATCACGAGCGTATCCGTGCTTCGGAGGGCACGTTAAGCTGTCGGTCCCAGCTGTTGTCGATTGATTACAGTCATTAAAACCTGGCCATTTGGCGGTTTGACAGCAGGCTTAGACAAGTTCGCCACACACTTGACTATACCTACACGATAATAAATAATAATAACAATAATAATAAACGCTACACACCCAAAGGCCCACACTAAGGTTTTCCCTTGTGTCGTGGGTCCCTTGGAACACACAAAGACAAAGACAAACACAAACACCCATGACCCGAGAACAAACATCTGCTTTTTACACAAATGTTTGCCCCGACTGGAGATCGAACCCAGGACCCGCCGATCAAGAGGCAGCGTCACTACCACTCGACCAAACCGGCCGACGATCTGTTTGTTTATTAAGTGTTTGTTGTAAGTTAGGCCAGATGGTGTCTAATCGCATATTCATACAATATCCTTCCGGTACAAGGAGATTAAATTGAACTGATCCTTTTAGCTCCGTCTGTTTGCAATATCCTTTACCCTGGGATATACTCGTATGTACAGACATATACAGGGCTTTAGGTAAATCTCTTTCAACCTCTCGGGTGCTAAATCAGTCCATGAAACTGAACAACTTTCCCAAGAAACATAGGTCGAAATACGAAAAAAAAATTTCATCTCCCATACAAACTTCATCAGCATATATTGCATTTTGTATGGGAGATCAAAATTTTTTTTTTCGTATTTTGACCTATGTTTCTTGGGAAAGTTGTATAGTTTCATGGATTGATTAACCTCCCAAGAGGTTGAAAGAGAGATACCTAAAGCCACAGGGTTTTATACAGATATACCGACACAAACAGGGTAATAATTACTTATTACCCTTATTATTTACTAGCTGATGCCCGCAACTTCGTTTGCGTGTTAATTTAGATTTTTACATACAAAAGTTTTTTCCCGCTAACTCCCGTTCCCGTGGGAATTTTGCAATATCCTGTTGCAACTAAGCTTTAAGTTTACTAAGGTACCTGCATGCCAAATTTCAAGCGTCTAACTTAAGCGGTTTAGATTTTTCATACAAAAGGATTTTCCCGCTAATTCCCGTTCCCGTGGGAATTTCGGGAATTCCTTTCTCAATGCACCTCTACGGTACCTAAGCTACGTCCCTTCCAAATTTCAAGTGCCTACGTTTAGCCGTTTAGGCTGTGCGTTGATATGTCAGTCAGTCAGTCAGTCAGGCAGTCAGTCAGTTTCTCCTTTTATTAAAGAAGATTACATAATTCTTTTTCAACATTTTCAAACTGTTTCCGTGTTTTATTTTTAATAGTTTCTCTTTTTTACGTTATTTATTCTAAAGTTTACTAACTTCGTAACTTTGTTAACTCCATTTTAATAGTTTATAACTACACTATTAAAATCGTGTTTTAATAGTGAAGTCCCACGCCGTGGACAAACTTTTCGCGGTACAGTGCTTAGCGCCAACTAGGTACCTGAATAACGAGTAAGCTCGTTAACTTGACATTTTCGGAAAAAAATAAATACATGTGGACGATCAGGTTTATGGGTGAATTCTACCATTTAAGTATTTGTTAAGGTGACTCCTAACTTAATTATTAAAATAGCGAAAGTATTATTTCCACAACATTTTTCGTCACGTTCTTTTTCTAACAAATCTCGCGCTATTTCATTCGGCGTCCATCTATAACTTCAGATCCATTGATCTGATTCAATTCGCTCATATTTTTGTTTTCATGTTTCATTTACTTGGGCTTTCGTTGGTCGTAAAGTAAAAGGTTTTGTGGTTACTAGAAATAAGTAAATGCCTGTAGATTTGGTTCTTCTATGGACCCAGATCTTTAAGAAAAATAAAATTATTTTGCGGTGACAGCCCAGGTAATGAGCCAGACTTGTAATCCGAAGGTCGCGGGTTCAAAGCCTGGTGCAAGCCTGTACCACTAAATTCGTCTTTTCGGATTTATGTACGGATTTCTAATTATCACTTGCTCAACGGTGAAGGAAAACATCGTGATGAAATCCGCCCGTCCAAGAAAATTCATTTTCGAAAGACGAGCGGTCCACCAACCCGCATTGGGCCAGCGTGGTGGACTATTGCCTGAATCCCCTTCGTATTTCGAAGGGAGGCCCGTGCCCCTCGGTGGGGACGTATATGATGGGCTGATAAGAAAATTATTTTGCCAGCGACATTATGTACAGGCAGAAGCATGTCAGGTTATCCATTTGCAATACGAAAGCCGCCGATATTCCGTGCGACATAAGGGCGACGTCAAGGTATGCCTGATGTGCTGTCGTGTGTACTTTAAGCGTACAGGGTGACTTGTTAGTCACTGTTCAAATTTTTAACCGACTTCAAAACAGGAGGAGGTTCTACTGTATGTACCTGTGTGTTTCTTGTTGATAGTACACGAATAAGGGCAATTGTTTTTTTGTTTTTTTTTTTCAATTTTGTGTTACTCCTTTTTAAAGCATTAGGGGATGAAATTTTAGGATTGCAGAAATATGGGTTTCACAGATTGTTTTGAAGAGCACAATTTTCAAGTTAATTGGACGGTAAAATTGAATATAATAAATTCACGTCACTCTTGGTATACCCTTGCCCCTTTCAACTGCCTCTCCCTCTCACATACTCGTAGGTTAGCTGGAAAAAAACACATTGCTTGAGTCTGAGTAAACATATTTTTTCCGAATTCCCACGGGAACGAAGTCCCGCGAGGAAATGTGTGTGTAAAGAATAAAGAAGATTTTTTTGCAAATTGGTTGACAAAAATTTAATATATCTTTTTTTTCGTTCCACCCTAAGAAGTTGCACTTAGATTATTAAATTTAATAGATAAAGTGCAGAAAATGGGACATAATCGTTTTATTTTTATAAGCATAGAGGCAATAAGTACCCAAATACAACAAGCTTACATTTTTTTTTACCAGCCCATATACGTCCCCACCGAGGGGCACGGGCCTCCCTTCGAAACACGAAGGGGATTTAGGCCATAGTCCACCACGCTGGCCCAATGCGTGTTGGTGGACCGCTCGTCTTTCGAAAATGAATTTACTTGGACGGGCGGGTTTCATCACGATGTTTTCCTTCGCCGTTAAGCAAGTGATAATAAGAAATCCGTACATAAATCCGAAAAGAAAAATTAAATGGTACAGACCCGCTCAGGATTTGAACCCGCGACCTTCCGATTACAAGTCTGGCTCATTACCAACTAGGCTATCACCGCAACAAGCTTCCATAACACTAGTTAATTATTTTTATAAGTGTAGTTACATCAAGCTCCAGGAAAACCTCATTATAGTTTTGGACTGTCGTAGCTATATCTAAAGTAGGGACCTCTTAAGGCGACTACAGCACCTAAATTATGATTTTATGATGCGTAGATAAGCATGACGCACTGCATTAAATCGAAAAAAAAAATACTACGGTAATATTCAGGACATAAACTAGATAAGTAGTTTGCTGAAAACATGATTCAGCACTTTTGGCTCGATAGAAATAGCTCACAAAGTCACCTCTAAATACCCGATATTATGTATCTTTTAAGCTGTAAAAAAGATAGTAAAATGCACACAGGAACTTGAATTAGCTATCAAAATGTTTGTATTTGAACACTTTCGATAAATAGTTAACGCATTTTTCGATTTAAGCTGTTGCCTTTCCATAAATCTCATTTTTCTAACTTTCGAACATGTTTTTACGCACGCACGCTTTCATAGTCCGTAAACTTCGTGTATCGACACTGTTCGCACTGCCGGCCCAGGCCTGTTGAGAGATGGAGATGGCACTATTCCTATGTGTGCTGCCTTTATCGGGTGCTGTAGTCGCCTTAAGTGTCTACTGCCTCCTCCAATGGGACGCAAGCTTGGTTTTATTACTCGAATGTTATTTTCAAACATTCCTACTTATTTACATAATAAGTTTTACCTATTTACCTTCTGCTCAATATTATTGGCAATATTTATTTGTTTGAAATATTGGTATCTAAATATACCCCACTAAGTATTTGGATTTACTTCAGTGATTTCTTTTGAGTGATTTCCTCAATAACATGCGCAAATAGGTAAAGTACGTGAGCTTAGAAAGAGCGTTTCGGAAGTAAAATTTTCAGGTTCCGTAAATTATCATTTCTGTAAATGTTGTTATTTCGAAAAATCTAAAATATAAACAAATGCAAAAATACTACTTCCATGCTGTACTGGGAGTGAAAGAAGAATTTAAAATGAGCCAGCTGTCTCCGTGCTCCCGTGCTTCAGAGGGCACGTTAATCGTTCATCCGGGCAGTTGTCGGTTAACTTTATATTTTTTAGGGGTGCTTGAGAACTCTGACACAAGGATTAGTTAAAACGTTCACTTACCTGCTTTTTAATTAGCCCCCATAAAAAGAAACTTTGTGTGTCTATGTATCTGTATGTCTTTGTATCTGGGCGTTTGTCTGTGGCATCGTAGCTCCTAAATGAATAGACCGATTTCGATGCGGTTGTTTTTGTTTGAAAGCTGACTTAATTGAGATAGTTCTGAGCTATTTTGATCAAAATTGGTTAAGCTGTTTAAAAGTTAAAAGCAATCGAATGTCGAGGGTGATACACCATTTTTTTTTTTGGTTAAAACACTAATAATTATGTATCTGTTGCTTTCCCTTCAGTATAATGAACATAATATCATATGTATTGTTTATGTATGTATAAAATATATGTCTGTGTATATTTATATAAAGTACTTATATGTTATATGTATGTATAGTTGTATTTTTATGTAGTTTATATGGGTATTTAGATTTCAGAGGTTAATTGTGCACGTCTGTCTTTATTTATTTATTTTACGCCTCTCACTGTCCCAGGTCTGCTGGAAAAAATTTCTTAAAGCAATAATCTGAGCCTTTCGTGTTCGTTTTTCTATTTGTCTGTAATATTTTTCCTGTGTACAATAAACTGTTAATAAAATATAAAAAAAGTTTAATTTCTTTCTTACGGAACCCTAATCCTTAGGCTGCTGTGCTGATATCAAAGTGGAGATAAATGTTTTCACAGAAAGGTTATATTATCTCTTACATATCTACATGTACACTTTCAACATGTACAGGGTACCTTTAAGGGGCGGTTTTTGACTTTTTTAAGGTTGACTAGATCCCATTGATTTGTATATTGTATGCAATAATTAATGTACAGAGGCCAACGCATCAGGCTACTCCATTTTTTATTGCAAAACCGGTCTTATCACAACAGCACAGAGTGCACGCGCGTGGTAACCTAAGTTGCGGCCGTCCGTACACCGATATTATAAAGACATTATAAAGACAAAAGATTTGTATGTTCGTAACGAAAAAATTTAAAAACTACAAGACCGATTTCAAAAATTCTTTCACCATTATCCCTGAGTAACATAGGCTACATAATTTTCCCGAATTTACTAATTAAAATATTGCAGGTACTAAAACATTTTATTTTCTGTTTTAGAATCTAGAGTATCAAATTATAACATTGTTCGTTGCAAATCCGTTCGTATTGTAACAGCATATAGTGCACCTATTGGATAAATTAATTATTAAATAAGGTAAGTTAATACACAGATACAAACGTCAAACTTATTACACCCCTCTTTTTTGTCAGGGATTAAAAATGAACAATCTTTTAGACTACATCAGAATCCGGGACTTCGCTGTGTTCACTTGAGTATAGTCAAGTGTGCGGCAAACTTGGATGACCAGAGTGTTAAACCACAATTGCCTCTGACTTAGTTTGAACGACTGTATAGTCAATCGATAACAACCAACCGACATCTTAACTTGCCCTCCGAAGCACGGAAACGCTCGTGATAAACGCTCGTGATAAATTCCCACTTTGGTCACCCATTCCCTGCCTCAGTGCACGTTGATGTATATAAACTATGTAACTGTAAATTTCATCGACATTCTTACAATATTTTTCGAGTAAAATCGTTAAACTACATCCATTAAAATACCCCTATAAACTATTTGCATACTGAGTTCAACCGTAGCTACATATTATAAGTATAGATTACGTATGTATAAGCTACACTACAACATAGAAGGTATAATTACACTTCGAATCCAGTCAACCGCAACCGCCGAGTTATAAACAAGGATTTATGTAGCGAAATATAATCCACTTTAGCCTATAACCCACACTCAAACACGGTTATTATATGTAGACTTGTAGCACTACAAATAAAAACCCAGTTTCCACTATCACACTAATTAACAAGATAAGATATAATTTTATAATTATAATAGTGGTGACTATATTTATAATTTATAATAGTTCGAGAAACTGAAAGGATGTCTCCTCCTCCTTACAGTGTAGGAAAATTCAAGTTTCTGGTTTGGTCGAGTGGTAGTGGCGAGGCCTCTTGATTGACGGGTCCTGGGTTCAATAATAATTCCCAGTCGGGGTGAATGTTTTTATAAAAATATGTTTTTTCTCGAGTTAAAGGCGTTTGTCTCTGCCTATGTGTAAGTTCCAAGGGACGTCACAAGGGAAAGCCTTAGTGTGGGCTTTCTAGTAAAAAATCTTGGTAGCAGAGGACGTGAAAATGTCCCCATGAAATTAAAATTCTTTCAAAGACGACAGTAGAACTAACAGAACATAAAATATAGCTTACAACAGGGCGTCCTTATAGCTTGGTAGTAATTTCTTCCAGGCAACCTCAGGGTAGGACATCAGAAAGGTATAGAAGCAGTAGCTGGTCCACCAATATATATATATGTATTCACCTACTTATCCCAACTAGTTGCGCCTTACTGCAGGTATTTCTCAGAAATCAACATCTTATCCTTGTTTAGCCAATACTTCAAAAACGCTTTGACATTTCGTAAGAAAAGCTTCCTTTGAATACAATTCATTGTTTACAAGCAAAGATCAAGATGACGAATGACTGAGTTTCAAAGCAACGAATCATTTCCTGTAAGTATAGCAAATATTTACAATATTAAGGCAGTTGTCCCACCGGCAACGATGAACGAGTAGCGAGCAGAGCTAGAATGTAGAAACGAGTCGGCGTGCCGCGGGGAGCGAGTGCGTAGTAACGATAGTTGTGGTAGCTCGGCTATAAGCGAGTGAGACGAGCGAGTATACTTTCTGATCCGCACTGTAGAGAAATGACCGCTGGTTGCTCTCTCGGCGTGATTTCTGATCGCTGAGCGAGTGTTATCTTTCCTAGCTCGAGTCAACGAGCGACAAACTAGTGAAGCGAGTCCTCGCCGGCAGTGTGAACAGTCAGCGATCAACTATTTGTTTATGCATCTCTTTTGTTTACACGGAATGTATATCTATTGTACATTTCTTGAGCGAGAAAATAGCCGATAGTTAGTCGCTTTCTCGCCAACGGTGGGACAGCTGCCAAACGAGGAAAATGGTCCTCTGTTAGAGACAGAACAGATTGAGAAATATAAAAAATGCATCTGGAAAGGTTTTAGTATTATTTTTCCTGTTTTTTGTGACTTTCGATTAACTTCAAAGCCAGTGGGAATGAAAGACATCACGTTTTCCCCGAAAAATCTTCTTTTGATCGGGGAAAACTTTTGTATTAATATTATACAGCAAATTTTTCTTACAATTTCAGTAAAATTCATAGAAAGTAAATAAGGAGGAAAAAATAATATTATTTTATAATATTATCTCAGTAAAACTATGTTGTATTATTCAGACAGTTTAATAAATCATTTATTTATTTATTTAATTTAAATGATTTAGTGGAATTATATTTCTATATAGGTATTTCTATTTCTATTTTCCAAAATTTTCAGATTTTGATAGATTTTTAACATCTTAGAGGTAGTTCAGTCTAGATGTAAATCCGTGCTTGCAAAAGGTGGGGTCATTCTGAATTTTTTATATGTTGTTAAGACCTAAACCAATATTAAAAAACCAGATTTGCAATTTCCAAAGTGCTGTGCGAGCGGCGGTGTGGCCAAAAAACCATGAAATTTTCGGATTTTTTTCAGTTTTTGCTCAATATCTTAGTGAAGGAAGGGTCTGATCAGTATAGTCACTATAAATACTTTTAAAGTATAGTAAATTTGCTACAATTTGAGATCAAGGCGAGCTCTCTACAGCTTCTGGTTCCCGAGTTACAGTTCTTCGAAAACATTACTTTTTGTGCAAAAAGTTATTTTTTTCGGAACGTGCACTTATTTTGTGAAATATCTTATAAAATATGCATCCCACATCAAATGTTAAGTTGTAGTAAATAAGCTTTCATTTGAGATCAAACTAGCATCTGTATACCCAGCGGTTTTAAAACAACAACTACTTAAAGTAACATAATCTGACAGTATCTCTAAGAAAAGTTATATAAATCATGTAGGTAATGTGTTTTGGTTGCCAAATTATGCCTTTCTTTTCATCTTTGATGATCCAGGTTTGGGTTCGTATGAAGATGGTTCCTCTTCGACAGTGATGGACGCTGGGAGCGGAGCCCAGTCTGTATTCGGGTCATCTTCATCATCCGAGCATTTTAGCTCCACTTCCGGGACGTTAGTGCGCAATTTGCCACCGCATGACTGGCAAAGGACTGAGCAGCGGAGCCCAGCCTTTCTGCACGAGCAGCTCCCAGAGCACCTTTTCTTGCATTTACAGGAAATTTTTCGCAGAAGGGCGGGATCCATGGTGGTGGGGATGGGGATGAGTCCCTG